>VXBJ01001708.1:180021-204056 GCA_013400055.1 Nycticryphes semicollaris
TTCTCACAGTCCCTTGTCCCCATCACACCCCTGGGCAGTGGTGGGGGCTCCAATTAGTGACAGTCCTGATTACCTACAGGGCCTCTTCGGAGCCTTACAACCTTCACACCTCTCCCTCTTGTTTAACCTGGGAGCTGCCTGTTTCTCCTCATTCGCTTTTTCTTGTAGCCCTTTGTCAGCACGAGGGAGATGGACAGTTTTGTCACAGCCAGCTCCTGGCTAAAAGGAGAATGACAAAAGTAGCAGCTTTGCCATCGACAAAGAACAGAGGAAGACTGGTGCAGGACTGTCCCTCTCCCCTGGGACATGACATAAAGCAACATGCCATTTGATACCTGTCCTCTACTCATGTTGCAGGGCAGAATTCAAGAATCACAACACTGAGAGATGCAGAAATATGAAGGAAAAGGTAAGTTAATTTCTAACCATTTTTTATTGGCTTGCATTGCAAACATTTTGAGGCAAAGAAACCACTCACTGAGCTTGCTTTCCAGTCATGAGAGACATAAATAATAATAATAATTACTATTATTAATTTTATTTTCTTGGAACTACTTCAAAGTTATATAGCTCTAACGATTTTGATGCATTTTATTATTAGAACCAAAGCTATTACGGTTGAATATCATTATCAGTGAGTATCTAAAAAACTGGAAACTTGAAGCAGTAATGACATGGTCCAAAAAGCAAACCCCAAGTTTATGAGCTATCTACATCATTACAGAATCATAGAACAGTTAGAGTTGGAAGGGACCTTAAAGATCATCGAGGTCCAAGCCCCCTGCCATGCACAGGGACACCTCCCACCAGACCAGGTTGCTCCAAGCCCCATCCAGCCTGGCCTTGAACCCCTCCAGGGATGGGGCAGCCACAGCTTCCCTGAGCAACCTGGGCCAGTGTCTCACCACCCTCACAGCAAGAAATTCTTCCCAAGATCTAATCTAAATCCCTCTTCCAATTTAAAACCTTTACCCCTCATCCCGTGCCTACCCTCCCTGGTCGAGTCCCTCCCCATCTCTCCTGGAGCCCCTTTCAGGACTGGAAGGGGTTCTAAGGTTTCCCCAGAGCCTTTTCTTCTCCAGGTTGAACAACCCCAGCTCTCTCAGCCTGTCTTCACAGAATAGGTTCTCCAGCCCTCTGAGCATCTTCATAACCCTTCTCTGGACAACTCCAGAAACTCCATGTCCTTGTTACAGTGGGAGCTCCAGAGCTGGATGCACAACACGGTGCCCTTCAATCTACAGGAATCCCTGCTTTCTTACAACATCTTGATTTAAGGAGAGTCTCCATATGAAGTTCCATAAAAAAAATTAATTTTCTGAGCTTTGAGGGGATCAGTAAAGAAAGCTATTTGTTGACTTTAAGATGGGATTTAGGTGCCTATTGCAGCAACTGGTGCCGCACTGAAAACATATAGAGGTAATTTAACTGTGAGCATCCAGCGGTGGTGCCAGACACGTACAGCAGTTCTTTGGTTGGTCTTGGTTTTGTTTCCAGCTGTTAGGTTGTCAGCTTTAAAAGAAAGTGATGGAAATATAAACAAAAAGATCAATTTCATCTTCACATTTTAAGTAAAAGTTTGTAAAGCCGTAACCGTGATTTGCCACTGTAAACCCAGTGCTTTAATGGATTACAGCAGAATAATACATTGCATCTGGCTTCTTTTGCCTCCAAAAAGCAATAGTACTGTACATATAATCATTTTAAGATGCCTCAGGTCCCTCATTTACTTTAAGCTTTTGCACCATTTTTTAATATAAGTACCTGTATTCATGTATCAAAGGGGCTGATCCACGGTGTAGAAAGTTAGGCTACATAAACTCCATCGCTAATGCCAGACCATGTTTAGCTACAGGCTTGCCAGGGCTCTGGAAGCAAATGTTTGGAGCAAAGCAACACTTAATGAGTTCATGTGCTTGGTTTCAGACTAATCTGAGGCCAGAAGCAATGATGAAAGAGAATCATAGAATAACGAATAGAAATAATCATAGAGTTGGAAGGAACGAAGCAAGTGCTGCCCATCTAACTCAGCCTTTTGTAAACTAGATGTAAATGTTTCTTGTCCTACGGATTGTCTCAGCTGGGCACAAGCAGGTGAACAACTTCTGACTTGTGACAGGAAAGAGATGCGAGACGTCTCCTTGTTCCCAACCCAGAGGGCAGAAATGGCACAGACTTGCATACAAGACAATTGTTTAATGCGTTCACAAATCAATTTTATTAATTTAAAACAAAATTAATGAAGAAAAATTCTGTACACAATTGTGGACACAACACACTTTTTGTACAATAGGGCCCAGATAAACCGTTGGGTTTTTTTTTCAGTCTGCAAGTGACTAAAAATTAAAAAAATAAAAAAAAGAAAAAAAAAAGACAACCAACCCCCCATCACTGTCTACTTTGCTTGAGAAAAAAAAAAAAAAAAAGGCTAATTATAGTCTCGATTCTAAAAAAACTACCCACAACGTGCTTTATGTGAGTACCGCGTGAACTCCAGCACTCATTCTGGGTAAAGTAAAGCACACGTGCAAGTCTCGGTTAGGATAAAAACCTCTCTGTTGGTAATAAAGCAATCCACAAATATTGAATTCTAGCAGCAATATGATTCCTCCAATAGAGAAGAGTGTTGTTGCGTAGCTACATTGGTGCTTTGTAGCTCTGCAGGTAGCTGTTTCAAGGCTGGTGTTTTTAGCAAAAGAAAGGAAAAAGAAAAGCTGGAGAATGAACCAACAAAGCTGAGGCTTCTTTTTACTGAAGAGATTTAAATCAGGTTAAAGGGAATTGGTACAATTCAAGCCGAAAGTCAGACTAACAGTTTATCTGACCGAGTAGCTCATGGCCTTCAGGATTAGAAAAGTCACAAGTCACAGACAGACACAGTCTAGGTTTGTCCTGTAAACGGATATAGATAAAAGCAAATTTTAACTTCTTGGCGATAGCTATTTCAGTATTTCCATTGCCGGCAATGGATGCTATATCTGAGGAAAATCTGAGTCCTGGTGGAAGAGGATTAAAAAACTTAAATGTATATGGGTATTCTTGTTCAACTTCTCCAAAATATTCCCATTTCTAATTTCTAAAAATAAGGATGATGATAGTTTCCTTCACTTTTGGATGAGACTAAAACTATTCAGTACCAAGATTCCAGTTTAAGTCATGTTTTAAAATATACTTGTGTTCTCTCTCTATTTCTTTAGGAAATTAATCTGCTAATTCATTTTTCAATACTTTAAAAAAGGGTCAATATGCTAACTTTAGAAGAGGAAACAGAAGACAGCAAAGAACTCCTCTTCAGTTGTGTTTTATCTGTATTTCCTCATGGGGGGAAAGAAATCAATCTTTTCATAATCAGACTAAGTGAGAGAAGAAAAAGTAGAGAAACAGCTGAGAAGAACAAAACCCAATTCTTATTGACACTTGACATCCATGCTTTTGGTCTTGACAAATTTATCTAAAAAAAAAATCCATTATCTACATATTTATATCCAACGCATCGATAAGGCACCGCACAACAGTTTGTGCACACGTGGCCTCATTCTTCACCAACAAGGCATTTACTACCTTTCAATAGCATTTACCTTAACAATATGTAAAAGAATCATTCATTATTACAAATTTACACAAAAAAAACCTCTTCCTGTACATGATTGTCTCAGTGATGTACCTATTCGTTTAAATTAGACATATTTTAAACTACTCTGTAATGTGCTAAAATCAAAAGTCGTTGCTGTACCATAAGGCAAAGGCTTACAATAGCCTTTAATCCTATTATACATATCTTCAGTTACATGATGTCAAAATATAGTCTGTTCATAAATAAGTAAAGATGTACAGAGTACCCTGGGTATGAGGAACCAAAAAGTAAACCTTCTTTACAAGAAAATTACTCCACTGGTATTTTGAAAAATCTCAGTCTTCATTGTGCAATCAAGTTTGCTGTGTTGAAGAAACGGTGTGTGTCACATTGAAGAGACTAAAAACTACAAAGCATTTGCAGGTCCTTTTTTTTTTTTCTTCACAGGTATGAACCTTTTATTTCCTTTTTTTTTGTTTTGTTTTGTTTTTTTTAGTTTTTTTTTGTTTCCCCTTCTCTATTTCTTTTGTTTTTGGTAGCAAAGATGAGTTGTTCAGACATTTGCATGGCTTATTTTCGTCGGACTCGCAGTGCCCCGAGTGTCAACAGCTGTTCTGAAGAAAAAGACATGCTCCTCCGTTTACTGAAAGGGCAAGGGTTAAGACCAATTGCAGCTGTACGTCAACATGTTGAAATCACAAAGTTTCGTAGTCCAATGCTGACACAAGACACAGGCATCCAGTCCACTGGCAGAAGGAGGCTCTGGGGTTTCAAAGTGCTGCTGAGCTGCTACAAGTACTCCAGTTCCAAGGCATGGTGAAGGGCCATAAGGTCAGAGTGGCTCGAGATCCTCCAAAATGGCATAGCATGCTGCGAACAGCACAGACAACATGTAAAAATAACCCCAAGCATTCTGGTATTTAGACCCACCCATTGTCTTTCGCAAGGGTAAGGGGGAACGCCGCGAGGACAGAAAAGGGGCTCTGAAAAACCTCCAGCCCTTCACGTCTATCTCCGGTTTCTCCGACCCACCCCCTCAGAACAAATTCTCAGTCATGGCAACCAATCTATTTACCAACACGAGCAACAGCAGCCAGGTCAGGAGATAATAAGGAAGGGAAGGGTTTCTCATCTCTTTATAAGAAAAACAGATTTCAGCCCGTCGCAGAAAAAAGTATTACTTGCAGAAAAAAATTAAGATTAAAAAATACACGAAGCATGTGGGCAGAACTCAATTCAAAAATCCCAACAAAACACAACAACCCAAAAGCAAAGGAAGTGGAGGTAATAATAATTATCAAAACGTGTTTGTTCCTAGAGGAAGTATCCCTGGCAGGTGAGTTAAGAGCACAGCCACGGTGATTCAGAATAGCTCATGTGTTGCTCACATCACTTTGAAAGGAAATTTATCCCAGCAGTTTGTATAACATCGCTCATTCTTAGCACTGATCTTAAAACATCTTTTCCATATGGGGCAATTTTAAAATAAATACATATTTTTTTCCTATTAGCTGTAATAAAATCTGTCTGGAGCACAAATACGTTTGCAAAGAACCTGAATAAACCAAAAACACAAATACCAGGAAAAAGCACACATTACCTCAGCTCTGAGGGGTGAAAATCTGATTAAGAACTATCTTTATACTCTAAACCAGGGATTATAGTGTCAGCAAGAAATTTTAAATAAATAAATAAATAAATAACTATCAGCTTTCATCAGGATAATATTCTAAAAATCCCACAGGAAAATAGTTTAAATTCAACAATGTTCTGAAGGCTAACGTGATCTTGTTCACCTTTTCATTGGGTCACCTTATGTCCTGACATCTTTAGGAGGCCAACCACAGGCAATTTATTACCACAATAGCTTTGGGGTTCCCCAAGCATTTCATCTACAACTTCTCAAAGAGATTTCCTTCATCCTCCTTCAGCACATCCTGAGTAAATTCCTAATTCTACTGAAATCAGTAGCACAACTCCATCTCTTCTGATTACCACTTCTACGCTGACCTCCTTATTTTCATTCAGGTCTTCTCCTCAAACTTTGATAGAGGACAATTTGGAAACCAACGTAAAACTCTGTTTCCAGCTGCATGTTTACTGCAGACCCCGTAATTTTACCTTATACCTATCTTAGAAGACAAACAACTTAGCACAGAGCCCACCATATGTTTTTCTTTAGAAGCTCAGGCGTAGGCTTCAGCTCAGGGTGAAGGATGTGGTGCTGAGCACCCAGTGCCCCTCTTTTGGGGTTTTCACTTCAGAAGAGCTCCAGTCTGCCATCGTGGGTAAAGTCCCCGTGAGTAGCTGGAGAGCATTTGGTGACCACTTGGGCAATATATTGTTCCAAATATATTGTTCCATATATTGTTCTTCTGTCCAAAAACCCTGTTTGGGTTTTTTTTAATTCCCCCTAAAAGGCCAGGATGTTACTCAAAGCAATGAGAGGGGTGGCGACTGGAAGATTTGCTTAGATGTGACACTACCGATCTGAATTAAAATATAATACAGATGCATCAACAGATGCCTACATTCAGAGCACGCCTAGATTTTGGAGCAAGGAAATTTCTTCAGGAAGAAAATAAAACAATCCACAAAGAAGTACCACTGGAAAGGTTTCTGTTCTGCTTTGCTTTACTCTAGATTGTTACAAAGCTTTGAGAAAACAGCCGGCTAAATCTCAGCTTGAAGATCAACGCATGACCCATCGCTGCTTGTGGAGAGAACAAAGCAGCAAGCAAGCAAAATAATTCGGTGGCAGGTGAGATGTGGTTGGAAAAAAATGCTAATGATATTTCCAAAATGCTTTTTCAGATCAAACCTTTCTTTAGGAAGGAAGTGATAAACACTGACTGTGGCACCTACGGTTTCCACATATTCAATCTGGACTTCCATTGTACTGTCTCTACCCTCCACCAGCAACAGAAACTAGATGCAAATAGCTCGCTTGGTTACAACTCCACCTCCCAGTGTCTTCCCTGCTACATTATACAAGACAGCCTATCCTCTGCAATCAGTTAGGTTAGACACTGCCACCTCCCAGCTCAAATCTTGCCTAAAGATTCATTTCTTGCACCATGTCCAGGAAATGAAACCAGCGAAAGCAAAATGAAATATAAATCCCTAATCATGCTGTTCTCCAGGCACCTCAAAAGCTTCTCACTTAGGCTGCAAGATCTCACCCATCTTGCATCTCTCACCCATCTCTCACTTAGGCTGCAAGATCTTCCTGAAAGAATCCACAACATCTGAAAGGGGTATGACATGACGGACAAAGGGGTGTGACATCATGGACAAAGGGGTGTGACATGATGGACAAAGGGGTATGGATTTGTGCTTGCAGCAGGTCTGTGCAGTGTTTGCCAGCTGCCTCCTCTCACATGGCCACAGTTCTCTTCTTCTCTTACAAGCCCCCTGGCCAGGTAGGACCTACCTGCTCCCCCTGCCGCCACGCCATAGCTCCCTGCTTCTCACCATCACCTTGGCACCAGCTCTGCCTTGACCACGGGGTCAGGGAGGTGTAAATTAGGGTGCCTAACTTACAAGTATTCACAGGTGTGGTGTGGCAAAGAGTTTGGCGAACACCAGCTTTCGCTTGGTGTCTCTGCAGAAGCCAAGAGTCAGTAACATGGGCACCCTCCAAGGTCATACAGCAAAATAATGAATAGGGAGAACTGTAGGAATAAATTCTTGGCTTCCAGCTCCCACTTGATGCAGCTCCAGCATTCCCTGGTAACAACCTCAGCATCACAGAGCACAACACACCAGGCAGGCAGGGCCGTTCAAGACCCTGATTGATTTAGCAGGAGGTTTAGCTTCTGCTAAATCAAATCACAGCAACTCTTGCTAGATGCCCACGTGCAATATCAAGTTTTGCATTACCCTCAGCTGTTTATGGTCAGATTTTAAACGCAAACTTTAAGTGGTCATTATTTTGGCTACATCTTTCTATTTGAAACATGCTTAAAGTGGCCCCCACTTTACCTCTGTGAAAGGAATGTACCTTCATCTACCCCACGTAGTCACAGGAGTGAGGTGTGGAATGGTTCTGGAGAGCCCCCTCCTGCCCATCCCCCAAAATCAAAGTCAAAAAAAACCCCAAAAGACCTCCTTTTGAAGAAATTTCTCAAGAAATAAAGCATGCCCCAGGAAGGCTGCTCGGGGCTGGAATCTGCGCTGTTGCTCCCTGCACAGCCAAACACGGCCCATCCAGATCTCTATCAGTCTGACCCTATGGCACAGCCTCCACAGAAACAACCCCAATATAGCTCTACCTATATATATCTATACCTACACGTCTGCTTGTGCATGTAGAGCCTCACACACCTATGTGTCCATACCTACACATGTGTGTTCAGGGGGCATATAAAGTAACTTTCACCTTACCCGAGATAAGAAATGATTTTGCAAAGCTCAATTAAAGTAACCAAATTACCTTCTACATTATTCCTGTATTAACACACCCCATTTAACTACGACGACTTGGTCCTGTCAAAAGTGGCAACACACCCATGAGACAGAAGCATGTTTTCCTTTTTTTCTTTTTCCTTTACCAAGTGACCCGGCAAGAGTTTATTTGTGCCCATATTCACTAAATTTTTCATGTGGAAAGCCAGCCCTGCCAACACTCAGCACACATGTCATGTACCACACGTGCCTTCTATTTTGAGCACACTGAAAAATGCTAATATCTCATTTGCTGCTGTGGGAGAAGAGGTGACAAATGCCAACCGCTAATAAATGGGCAGCGCAACTGGATGCATTGATACCTAATGAAACTCTAAGAAAGCTTTTCTTGCTGCATATTGGAGGAATATGCATTTAGGCTGGGAGGAAAACAATGGTTTTCTACACTATTTCAATACCTTCCACATAAATATGAAGCTTTTGTCTTTTAAAAAACCACGAATTGCACTGTAGAGGATATTTCTTTATGGTTTAATTTTGATGACGTTTTAAAATGAAATATGGTGGGGAAAGCTTGAATTTGACTTTGGTGCAAAAAGCATGAAAAGTGAAGCTGTTATTTTAGAAAACTGACCAATTATAATATTGTTAAATAACTTAAAATATTAAGGTATTTTATTCCTGAAATAGAAGCATTATTATTTTTCAGCATACTAAAAGAAGTAAACATCAACTGTTTTATGCGACAAAATAAGGTGTTTCTATTAATGCACATGCAAAACAAAGCTATTTTTTGATGGCAACACCGAAAAGTGCAGAATACCCTCCTTCCCTTAAATGAATACAGATTTATACAAAAAACCCTTTACTGCTGAGACTTGTGATGGATTTGAATAGAAAACTCATCGGTTTCTGTCATCTTCCACCGTGTTTGTGTTGTCTTCCTGCCAGATTTGCTAAGCGGTCGTCTCTACTTCCTACCCCAAACCTGACCAACACAGTGTGACTGTGAGCTTAAAAGCAGTGGCATATTGGATACCCATTTATATTCTATTTATTGCTCCACGAAGATTTATGATTTTTCCTCCCAATTTCCCTCTGAGGCAGCAGGACCGTTTTGGAGACAAAGGGAGAAGCCGATTTGCCCGGGCTCTGCTGAATCACCTGATGTAAAATCCAGCTCCTCGGTGCAGAGAGCCTCTTCCTTTGTCTCCTCTCGCAAATTAGAAATCCTTTGGAGGATTCTCCTAAGTAGAAAAACTCAGGAGTTGGGTTTTTGGGTTTGGAGGTTGGGGTTTTTTTTTGTTTTTTTGGGTTTTTTTTCTGCTTTAGGAGTATTTTCCGACTGTGTCTCCAAAGGCAAAGGCACAAGATGAGCTCAAATAGAAAAAAACCCACAAAATGAAGCAAAGTCAAACCAAAATGCCAATACAACGGAGTTTCTGGCAGGAAACTTACTCTGTGAAAAGCTGTGTCACCGTGGTGGCACTGGGAGGCGGGGGCTCGGACCCACAGCAACACCAGCAGCCGCCCCCCAGCACCCCCTCAGCTCTCCCACTCCTTTCTCTCTCCCTTCCTCTTCCTCTTCTCCCGGGGAAGCTGATCCGGAGGCAGCAACCCCCGCCTGAACCCCTGGCTTTACAGTCACCCTCATTTGCAAACGCAAACGTCCCCAGAATTTTAACTGCCTTATCAAATATTTTGCTGGAAGTGACAGCGAAACAGAGTTGTTGAGGCCATGGCTCATCCTGAGCTACATGAAAGGCGAGGGCATGTGGTTTCCTCCAGGCATTGTGTTTATTTTTTATCAATCAAAAGAGGTATTTTATGAAAAAAAAAAAAAACATTCTATCCTAAAAATGTTTCTCAAAAGACCAATGATCTTAAAAATGGTATTAAAAAGTTTCTCTTACTGAGTTTTTACCACAATGACAACAATAGAAAGATTTTAAGTGTGCCTTATTGCTGTATTGGCCCAGGCTTTTCCGTGAATGGCACAAATGAAAATCTTGCTTGATGATTAAGCAATTGATAAATTATTGGTAAATTATTTTTAATAGCAAACCATAACTTTCTTACCTCGCAAGCTGGAAGTTCAGCCTTTTTTTTTTTTTTTTTTTTACCAAAACACCACAGAATAAAAAAGCCCCTCAAATTAAATAGGTGCGATTTTACATGCTCACTTAAAAATACTCGTTATGGCTTATAAGCAATCAGTGAAGTGCTATTTGAAGAAGTGTACTGTTTATGCTCTGAGGAGCGTAGAGAAATGTACATAGAATCATAGAATTGTCTGGGTTCAAAGGGACATTTAAGATCATCGAGTCCAACCGTCAACCTCTGATTAAAAAACATCACTAAACCATGTCCTTGAGCACCACATCAACCTGTCTTTTGAATACCTCCAGGGATGGTGCCTNCTTTAGGAGTATTTTCCGACTGTGTCTCCAAAGGCAAAGGCACAAGATGAGCTCAAATAGAAAAAAACCCACAAAATGAAGCANCCTGATGCTTCATAACCCTTTCTGTGTAAAAACTATTCCTAATATCCAACCTGAACCTCCCCTGGTGCAACTTGAGGCTCTTTCTTCTTGTCCTTTTGCTGGTGACTTGGGAGAGGAGACCAACCACCCCTGCCCCCTCCATATTCTAAGGGCTTTGCCACAGGGCAAACCACCTCAGCAAAGGGCTGCACAATGGGTTAACACAGAAGCTGTCGCTGCACTGAGGACATCACAAAATGTGCTGATGGGGAGGAAGGCCAGAGGGAACCAGCTAATGAAGTCCAGGGGACATGTGAAGCGATGGAGTACATCCTGGGACAGCTATGGCACTTTGGATTGATGGGCTTGGTGTGGTTTTGTGGGGGTAAATCTTCTCCTGGTTTGTTTGCAGCCTTTCCAAAACAGGTTTGGGCTTTTACTGTTTTCTAACACCATTTATACATTAGGGCATATGTCTTTAAATCAAAGCACAGTATACACTAGGGTGCACTCCCATGCTTGCTCCTCCTAATAACCCTAAAAACAACCCTGGGGGGCAGAGAACCAAACATCATAGCATCATAGAATCATAGAATGGTTTGAGCTGGAAGGGATCTTGAAGATCATGGAGTTCCAACCCCCCTGCCCTGGGCAGGGACACTTCCCACCAGACCAGGTTGCTCCAAGCCCCATCCAGCCTGGCCTTGAACCCCTCCAGGGATGGGGCAGCCGCAGCTTCTCTGGCATCATCTGAGTTGGGAGCAGCTCCTTGTACCACAAGGCACTTGTGTGGTTCTTGCTCCCGCGGGAAGCGAGGCCCAAAAACTTAAAGAGGTAAAACCCTGCTTTCACAGTGGGAAATGGTGGCTACTTTTTCGGTGGAGTAAGAAGCAGGACAAAAATCACAGAAGCAGTTTCCTTAATCAAATTATTAGTTTCTGCAGAAAGGCAGGGCTCCTGGCCTACTGATTGACTCCTCTGGCTTTGCTGCAGCAGATAATTTAATCCAGAGCACCTAACATGCTTTGGATCTGAAAATTCCTTCCACCAAGAAAGAATACACAGAAGTAATGGCACAAAGGAACTTTCTATACTGCTACTCCTCTTAGCCACTGGAAAGGCTTTTTCTTATGCTTTTCTGAATCATGTTTCCTGTTGAAAAAAGCGTTGAATTAGATAATGTTACCGAAAGGACCTGCCATTATCATATACAACTCTTTCACCCAGCAACAGAAAAGGAACAAAGAAAAGGGGTTTTTTATATTTTATTTCCCCCACCCCTATCTTAAATGCAGCTTTTATAATGTAATCATTTACAGCGGGAAAAACATTTCTCCACAAAGATGAAAGGCATTTCTGAAGGAAAAAAAGAGCAACCTCTTCCCCTCAGTCTGCAAGTGGGATATCTGAAACAGAGACTCTGAGAGGTGCTGGGAATGAGCTGGGAACCTGCCCACGATCCTTTGGCGGTACAAAACCCAGATTTTATGAAGCAAAACCAGCCAGTGCTTGTTACAGTGCCATGCGGGCTAACTCGTGTCACTTCTCCAAGTCAGAAGGTCACAATGGAAACAGATATAGAAGTGCCACAGGGAGTTTCGTTAGCAAAAAATAAAATAAAATAAAATAAAATAAAATAAAATAAAATAAAATAGCAGCTGCATAAAAGCAATTTACCTGTAAAATGAAGGAAGAACAGAAATGCCCATTTTACGATTCTTTCTCCTGTTGTTCAAATACCAGTATTACACCTCAATCCTCCCAGTAAAATGTCTCTACCTACCTGCTCTACTTGGGTAGAACAGCAAGGCTAGGAATACTGCTTATTATTTTTTCAGTGGGAAGCAGTGCTTTTTATAGAGCGTGCCCCACAGTGAGGGGGGGCGGGGGCGGAAGGGAATTTTTCCCTTCTTCCCAGAGGAATAATAAAGGCATAGTCAAATAGTATCCTCTGCTCAGGTAACCGAGGTTATGAATGCAAGACAAGCCACAAGAAAACTGGAATTTCTGTACACCTACTCCAGTCCTACATGCCTCTTCAAGGTGTGATATGGAAGTATTTCATACAGTGGAATAGCACACTGCCTTTGATCAGCAAGAATTGCCTTTTTTCTTTTTTTTTTGGCTTATATTCATAACATCCTATGCGGTATTTTGGGGATGCCAATGAAAACAGAGCTATTAGTTCTTGGCATGAAAGCCGGGGTGCGTTTTCTGGCTGCTTTTTGAAATACCTCAAACATACAGAGCTGGCTTAATGTGTCTTTTGGAGACCAGCAGGACACGTCATTACCTACAGGTTTATGCAGTTTTCTACTAGACATAGTCAAAACATATTTCATAAAGTGAAGATACGCAACCCAAATGTCAAAGAAAAGACAATTCCACTTTCGGACTCTTGAAATCAACCCGCACCGAAAAAGAGCTGTTACCTTTTTTGCGCCTTGTTCTTCTTCGACACCATCCCCTATAACAACATACACCACTTTTCTTCCAAATCTTTGAATTATTCGCTCAAAACAACTTTCCTTCCCTGAAAGAAAAAACCAAACAAACAAATGATCAGACCGTTGAGGACAGGTGGTGATGGGATGACATCAAATAAATAACTTTTTAGCCCTGATATCCCCCATACTACAATAAATAATCATAGAATCATAGAATGGTTTGGGTTGGAAGGGACGTTAAGGATCATCCAGTTTTAACCCCCTGCCCTGGGCAGGGACACCTCCCACCAGACCAGGTTGCTCCAAGCCCCATCCAGCCTGGCCTTGAACCCCTCCATAGGGATGGGGCAGCCACAGCTGCTCTGGGCAACCTCTTCCAGGGTCTCACCCCCCTCACAGCAAAGAATTTCTTTCTAGTGTCTAATTTAAATCTTCTCTCTTCTAATTTAAAGCCGTTACCCCTTGTCCTGTCACTACACTTCCTGAGAATGAGTCCCTCTCCAGGGAGGCTGCTCTAAGGTTCCCCTCGAGCCTTCTCTTCTCCAGGCTGAACAACCCCAGCTCTCTCATCCTGTCTTCATAGGAAGAGGTGCTCCATCCCTCTGAGCATCTTCGTGGCCCTCTGTTGGGCCTGTTCCAACAGGTCTGTGTCCTTTCTATGTTGAGGACTCACATTATATCGACAGCAGCTTGACTCCTGCCCAGCAGCTGACAGGCAACCTTAAAAATCTGCTCTGTGAGATCCTTTAGTACATACACCATGGTAGACATAGAGGACTAGAGGTCCACCGTATCACCTTTCTTGTCTCCTACCCTAATCAGAGACAGGTTTTGGGGGGAATTTCCCTTACTAGGAGAATTCTCTCCCAGCTCTTTGCAGCCAGCATCCTAGACTGAGCAAATTGATTGAATCTGAGTTGAAATTCTAGCTTTTTCTCCACAACTTGTGACAAGATTAATCACAGCTCCTGAAACAGTAGTATCCTGACTTAGAAGGTCACCCGAAAGATTTAGATTTAAACGCCTGTAATCCAATACACAGGGAAGGTCCTTGATTCTGCACTGGGATCCATTAATGTGCCTCATTACTTCACTGCACAGACCTTGGGAAATGATCCCAGTGCTCCAGTATTACGTGTAGGTACCTATAGTGGGAAGCTTCAGGTACTGGTAGGGGGAAGCCAGAAAGCAAGCAAATGCTTACAGTTGAGTTTTCTCACATCTACCCATTCTGAAAGATCACTTCAGTCTGGTCGTGGTGCATTCTTACCCATGTGAATAGAGCAACCACCAAGAAAAAACACATATTTCAAAATAGCTATTTTAGCTACGGAACAATACCAGCATAAGAACAAATAGGTTGGAAATTAAAAAAAAAATAATAAAAAAAAAGGTTTCTAGCCAGTAGAGAAGCCAAAGTACTCAGTGATATCCTTTAGCAGTTGCACCAAGAATAAAAAACCTCCAACACTAAGGATGTTGAAATGGTGCTTGAAAATTATGAATTGTATCCCATTACCAAAATCTCACGGTTTCCTGTGACAGTCAGGGGCTGAAGGTGGTTTTGCAAAAATACCCGGCTGTCCCATGTACGTGAAGTCATAAGTGAATATTTATTCAAGTATGTTCTAATTAAAATGTGTATTTAAGGTATTGTAATTCAAAATTTGTATTAACTTTAAAGTTCTGACAGATGGTACCGCAACATTTTTATCCAGGAAACAGTCTTAAATATTTTATGGTAATGCTTTCAAATTTCTACATGAAACTCTCAACCAAGTTGGGGGGTTTTTTTGTTTGGTTTTGTTTGTTTGTTTTGTTTTGTTTTGTTTTGTTTTTTTTTTAAACCCAAACAAAAATAACCCACCATTTTTTCTCAGCCATCTGAGCTTCCTGTATTATAGATACTTAAGAAGACATGAAAAATGTTTTCATGTAGCCCACAATTTTGAGGGAATCTGAGACAGAACAGATATGTCATAATTACATTACAAACTACAAGCTCCATTGCCATCTGGTCCTATGTACTTCTACCTACTCAGAATAACATCTTTTATATTGAACCAGAAAACAGAAATAAACATTGGCCTGGCTGAAGCTTATTACAGTCAGTACGCACGAACTTAAATAATTACATTCAGCAGCAAAACATTCTTGCTTCTGGTAAATTGTTTACCAAATTTGCTCCGGAGCCCATGAGTGAAATGGAGCCAGGACTTACCTTTACAGAATTTCTTCTGGGGAGACTTCAGCACTCTGCACTTACAGTCTACTAAAAAGCCTTTTCAGCTGCTATGTAGCCTCATGATTTTGAGAAATGATGATAAAAAGCAATTATATTTCCTCCTAACAGAGGCTGCTTCAGTGTTACTAGAGCGATACGAAGCTTTCCGTGCTGGATGACAAACATTTGAAAAGCATTTTTAGAATGCTTTAGCATGAAAAGCATTTAGTGAGATCAGATATAATAACTACTTTCTGTCTTTGCTACAATAACTGTACCTAAGAAATAAATTCAGACTACAATAACTTTTTATTTACAATTACAGCTTCAAATGTATCACAATAGTATAAAAATATCTCACCTATTTTAGTCGCACTGTAAATATTCTCTATGGGAAATACAACCCCTAGTCCATACAACAAGACTTTTGCCAGAGCTGGAATTAACTGAGTAGTTGTTACGAGAATGTTCACACAGTTTGTCCTACGGAAGAGAAAACACAAGCATCCTTTTTTAATACCAAAACAAAACACAACGAGGAAAACCCTACCCCTCCCATTAAACCCCCTCACCATTACTATTGCCACTTAGGAAGAAAAGGGGTTTTTTTCCACCTTCAAGGAGAGCAAGGCACAGTCAGACCAGAACAAGGAAGGAGAAGAAGGTCCTGCAGGTTCAGCATTTGGTCCACCAGGTCATTCATCATCATCAGACAACCTAAGGTTTACCAACTACCTCATACTACTCGTACTCACCTCGAATGAATGAGGGTGAGTGCTTTCAGTGCAAGTGTTAACCACGAATCCGTCAAAGCTTCAATTTCCGCTCTTAGCTGTAACCAAGCCTCTCTTTTCGCTGGACCAAGAAGACCTGTGGAGCAGATAAGGGCATGTCTGCACCGAAATTAAGTAACATTCTGTCATTTTCCTTTGCTTTCATGAGCTCAGAGATAATTTTCTGCACACTGTGAACTAAATGCTACCATGTTACACAGGGAACAGAAACCAAAAGCTTTTCCCTTTCACTACTTCTCATCTATTGTGAGGCCTCACCTCGAGTGCTGTGTTCAGTTCTGGGCCCTACAAGAAGGACATTGAAGTGCTGGAGGGTGTCCAGAGGAGAGCTACCAAGCTGGTGAGGGATCTAGAGAACAAGTCCTGTGAGGAGAGGCTGAGGGATCTGGGCATGTTTAGTTTGGAGAAAAGGAGGTTGATGGGAAACCTCCTTGCCCTGTACAACTCTCTGAAAGGAGGGTGTAGAGAGGTGGGTGTTGGCCTTTTCTTCCAAGGAAATAATGACAGGACCAGAGGAAATGGTCTGAAGTTGGGGCAGGGGAGGTTTAGATTAGATATTAGGAAGAATATCTGAAAGATATATCTGGATATTAGGAAGAATTTACTGAAAGAGTGGTCAGTCACTGGAACAGCCTGCCAAGGGAGGTGTTGGAGACACCATCCCTGGAGGTATTTAAGACGTGTGTAGTGTGCACTTCAGGGCATGCTCTAGTGGCCGAGATTGTAGGGGTTTTTTTGCGTGTGTGTGTGCATGGTTGGACTTGATAATTTCAGAGGTCCTTTCCAACCGTGATGATTCTGTGATTGTGTTAAATACTTCAGAGCCACTTGCCTCCGACGTTATTTTTGTAGGTGTTATATATTTCTTTTACTCGTCTGTAGCGGAAGGCCAATTTTCGCATCCAGTCCACTCCTCCACGCACCCCCGTGGCGAGGCACAGATTCGCGCTGGTGGCGGCGGCAGGAAAGCCGTCTGTTCCGAAGTTATATGTGCTGGTCAGAGAAAGAAAAGCAAAAATCCCCGGGTGAAAAACAGGCAACGTTCCACCACCATCTACTCACTTCATGGGGCTTGCAAAGGCTACGAGAGCGGAAAAGGCGGCGGGGCTGCTGTAAGCGCTGCAGCAGTTCACCGCTTTCCCAGGAAGGCACTGGCAAAGCAACGTTTTATCATCTCCTTAATTTCTCTTGTACCTTAAATCTTGGCCGTTGTCGTCGGAAGACACGTCGTCGATGTGAACCTGGTCGCATTCCTAAGGCGACAAGAAAGACTTTATAATTTTCTCATTCTTGCAAATCTCGGAAAGAAAACTATAAAAGGCTACGAACAATCTGATCATCAGCCATATTTTTAATTGTGGAAATCAGTAGATGGCAGTCTTGTTAAAACAACTATTTTACCTATTCCTTGTGCTCATTTCTCAGAATAAATGCACACCATCATTAGCTACTACTGTTAACTGGCTTTCCAAAAACACATTTTTATGTTTAGAAAGGAAAGTGGTTAAAAACAATTAGCATATGTGTTCCATAAACGTTCCTGTAGCCTTTCAGGTACCTTAAAACATCACGCTGCTCAAAGCTGATTCAGTCAGTGCATAAGTGTAACTGAAACCAGACATTTTGGTAAATGTAACATATTAGAAAAATTAAACCTGATGCTATCCGCCAATGAAATTATGACCTCTGATTGCTGTTGAGCCACACACCAACACAGCCTGAGGCCAGTGTTTCAGAGGAGCGCAGACGAAAAATCTGTTCCTAGTTTGCCATTCATTTGAGAGTTGTGAGTTTCCTTCGCTCTCTTTGGTCTTAGTGCATGAAAGCAGCAGGCAAAGATGAAGAAAAATCTGAACTGAAATAGCCAAATCAAACCACCTTTCTTCAGCGACTTGTAAGCGAACTAACACGGCACACTCATAATTAGCTTTGTCCATCGCTAAATTAAGAATCATAACGTGTATTGTTTATCCTCCAAAAAACCATTAGAACATTACTATTAACAATTTAACTTTTGGCAGGAAAACAAATAAACCTCTGGCACTCTAGATTAATCTCAATTCAATGCTTGAAACAATAATGGATTTCAATTATTTTAATAATTTCCTCTTCTCTCTCTTAATGCAAAGTCCTATAACAAACACAATCTATTTAAAACATGAAAATACTGCAATCCTTTATTTTTGTGTTACTGCTTTCCTCTGAACAAATTTTTCTCTCTCCATGGATTTGTGAGGAAGGGAGGGAAGATAGAAGTGGAAAGAAACTCAAACCAGCTGTTCCCTAACAGAATTAAAATCATGACCCTCAACCCTTTTTTCTAAAACATCTATTTTCCAGCCAACCCTCTCCCAGCAAGCAGCAAGCTCCAAGGAGGAAAAGACTTTGACCCTGTAACCTTCTCCTCCTCTCCTGAGGTCAACAACCTCAGATAAGAAAAAAGCTGAAGAAGTCTATTTGGCCTCACATGATGGCTGTGGATTCTAGATTTTAAAAAAGAAAAAAACCACACGTCTACAAAAAATACCTTTGGAAACTTTTTAAACCCTTTGAAGAACAAGGTGTGGTTGTACAAGGATTTTGCACTTGTACAACATATGCTTGTTCTTACTGCAATATGTTCTCGTTCGTATTTTAGGCGTAGAGAATTTGTGCCAGAGAGAGAGGTAAGAGTGACAACCCAGCACAGGAAAGACAATACTGCATTTGCTCATATTTAACCACCGTACAGTGAATTTCCTCCTCAGGCAGACAAATGTATTAGATGTACAGACACAGCTGAAACTACAAGTGTGAACATATGTTGCCAGGCTTTGAAAATCAACTTGGCTAAAAAAAATCACCTAAAAAGCCGGAAGCTTCTTCAGCGAGTTATCAAATTCACAGAAATTAAGCTCTTTTCTGGTTTAAAACTGAAAGGAACTGTCCATCCAAATGCCTTCAAAGTTAACAATTCCAATATGAACTGAGTGTAAGCTAATGAAGGGACAACCTCCCAAATCCCTGAGTTTGCTGTTGCAGTCACTTCTCCACTGCTCAGTGAGTTCTCAAAGTCTCCATGGACAGAAAACTTAAACTTGAGTTGTCAACGTAGCAGTGAAAATTATTAAGTTAATAACCTCCTCCTCCAGCTTGGAAACTATGAATGACAACTGGAACGAGTTGCTGGAGAAGAGGATTCAAAACAGAAATCTAGGAAAAAGAAACAATTTTTTTAGTAACCGCAAAACTAAAATAAGGAGTAGAAGATCAGCTTCTCGCAAGAGTGGTTGAAAGAAGGAATAACTCAACAGATTTCCACATTCAGCTCTCTCAGGCAAAAGATAGAGGCAGGAAAGATGACACCACCACATCTTAGACCCCACAGTTAGAGAGGACCTGAGGACTTGGAATTTTAATCTACACTGCAAGGTCTTGGGACCGTCACAAGCCCTGGGACGTCACAGACATTATCCCCTTTTGTCTAACCATCTGCTTTGTAGGTACAAGGTGAGAGCTGAAATGATACATAAAAAACCAGAAATCGTGGTATAGGAAGAAAGAGGGATTTTGGAGAGAAAAGCCCAGAAAAGAAATCAGAGACTAAAAGTTGGTGGGATAAAAGTTGAGAAAAGTGACAAGAAAGGAAGGAAAGTGAAGAAAAGTTCACAAACCTCAGAAATTTTAGGTGAAATACTAAATATCAAGGAAAGAAATAGTGTTCTCTTTTGTCGGGAATAAAAGAAGAAAAAAAACTAGTCAGGAAGGGAAAATGAAGCAAAATTAAAGCAGAAGAGATACACGTTGTAATTTGGAAAGGATTAAAGACCAACGTGATTGACGCGCTGTTAGACCGAAAGGAAGGTCACAAGCAGTGCACGACTGCTTTGTTCCTGTTGAGTGGCAGGACACAGCTTTGAGGCTAAATGTGAGCTTTCAGAGCCAGGTATTTTTCCCCCGCTGCCTCGCTGGACTGTGAGCTAATGAGTGATGGGCGGGTTTCTCAACCCCTGGACTCGGGGAAGGAAAAACACTCTTTTAGCTATTGCTCTTTTAGCGGTCAAGTCACTTCGGAACACCTCTTCAAAGAAGGCAATTACCTGCCCACCGTTAATTAATCTGGTCCAACCTTCCTTCAGAACATTTGTTTTCACCTGCTTGCTTTGTGTGGAGCGTTTTGTTGATGAGCAAAGCCTGCCTGAGGCACTGTTGAGTCCCTGGAGTAGTTACACTCAAGGACTCACACATTCAACATTTTAAAACAGCAGTTTAGTCAACATGCACCATCATTAGGGACATCCTAAAATGACTTTTACCACTGACCAACAAATAATACATGTGCTTCCAGCCAGTACGTTTTTGCAAAGATATATTTTAAGAAAAATACAAAGACTGGTAAAATCCTCAAGTACTTCCCCCAAAAAACCAATCTTCTGCGACAGGAGGCAACTTAGAGCTAAACAGCCATTCAGAAAAAATAAATAAATAAATAAAAATACTGATTTGTTTGCAGGCTTACCATTTCAAACTTTTACAGATATATTTGACACTTTCATAAAATTTTCCTAAGAAATGCAGTGCTAGTACCCTCCTCCTAAGTCCTCTGGCAAAGTGATATCTGAAATTGATATTAAGAGTCCCTGTAGAAACACTATAAATACATGTTATTTATGCAGATGCATTTTATTATGGTAGAACCAGTTTAGCAGTCCGCTCCAAAACAGAACATTAAAATTGGTGGATTCTCCTTTAAAGCAGGCTGAGTCGGTGAGTAAGGAGCAAAATATCCCGTGGCTTATGTGCAAAGATTATGCAGCAAGCTGTGTTTTGCTCCTAAAGGTGTTGACCTTGCAACTTCAGCGTATCCAGTTTGAAATCTTCAGGAGGGGCTACATACAAGTGATGACATGTTTGCACTGAAGGTTTGGATTTCAGTCAGACAGGCTGAGATGCAGCTCTGCGCTTTGGGGATCAATCCTGGGAAAAGCAAAACGCACTTGGTACAGTTCAGGGGTAATACTTGCAGAAGGGCAAAGCATCTTAGGCATCTAAACCTTATCCTCACCTTGGTTTTCTAAACCACGCTGATTTTATCGAAACCCTTGCCATAGTGCATTTGAAAATTAGATTTTGGGCTACTCAAACACACAGAAACATTAAAAAGATCTTATTCACAGGCCCACACACATACTCAGTGGATACAGGCCAGAGGTGGGATCGGACAGGTATTCACAAAGGGTAACTGAGCCTAGGGAAGGGATGCTGCTCTGATTCAGATCTCTGCAGCAGATCCCTGGCAGCTGTGGCCAGCAATCACAGGGCGAGCTGGTCAGTCATTTTTTTTCCTGGTAGGTTTTCTGTGGGATCAGCAGGAGAAGTGGGGCTGGGCGGTGGGAGCAGGACTGGTCCTGCCGGCACCTGCCCCAGGCAGCACCCTCAGAGCTACGGCAAATCAAGTGCTGTCTGGAAGCTGGGGAGGCTTGTTCAAAGGTCTTCATGGAGAATTAAATTTTATGAGAGAATTCGAGGCAGAGAGAAAATTCATCTTCTGCAAAGGGAGAGGGTTTTTTTCAGTTCGGGAACAGCAGCAGGAAAGACGGCGAGGTGTGAAATGCAGGAGGATTTAGAAGCCTGTGGGAGGGAGACCCCAGCAAAAGCTGTTGTCAAGTGAGAGAAAGATGACAGTTCCTGTACACCTTTAAAGTGCAAGTTTGGATGAGGGAGGCTGCTGGATAGTTGTTATAAAACACTAGCAACGTGCTCAGAGGAAGCTCAAAGATAACGATGTTAACGCTAATATTGGGGGTTGTCCGCGGACTTGCCAATTAGGCTAAGGGAAAACGAGAGTGTCAGCACGTAATTCACCAAATCTACCCACAGTAGTTTCAGAAGGTACTGTCCATGCTGTCCTTCCCTGGTCTCTCGCACAGCTGGCTTGCATGGATCCACGCGCCTGTGTCCCTCAGACCTACCAGTGCCACCACCGGGATCTTAGCTTGAGACAAATCTCCCTGCAGCAGCTCAGTTAAACCAACAGACGCTGCACGGAGTAACTGGGGCTTGTTTCTAACATTCCCTTCCATCAGTTCTGCTCCGGAGCTTGAAGCAGCAGCAGATATGTGCTCACAGGAGCTCCGTAAAACTGCTGCAATCATTTGCTAAGTGAAAATACGTCTCCAGTGAAATGCCATAAGCCAAAGAAAAACAACAATCGAAAATGAATGACCAGATGAGTCTGGCCTGACTTGTACATGGAAAGCTTGTGTCTTCTCCCTCCTCTGTCCCCAAAGCATTTGCTAACTCCTTCCTGCTAACTTTTCCGCCTTTTGTGTTTTTGTATGACGAGCCAAAAACTCCAAGAGATGCTCCACAGTCATCATTCACAGCTCTTAAAATGCCTGGACCTATGTAGTCTTCTGGAATCCTTCTTTTAAACTCACTTAGGATCTTCAGAAAGATTCATATGCAAAGCATTAAGTTATGGCAGAAATGCTCTGCAAATATTTATATTCCTTTGCTCCTCCGCTACCAGCCGGCAAATCATGCACTTCTGTCATAATTATGTAAAATATGCCTTACTACTCAATTTATTGTAGGAAAATTAATAATAATAATAATAAAAGAGGTTAAGGCTGTTACAAGAGTTCCCCTTATCTGTGCCAATACTACAGGCCAAGTGGAGTGACGTAACGGCTGATCATCTACAATTCTGTGTTACAAAACTAACAAAAAAAAAATCTAATAATTCTGCCGTCTTTGAATAAGCACTGAGTATAAGGTAACTCCAGACAAGTTTGCAAATTATGAAAATGAATAACGCGAAAAATATTATGAACGTTGCCTCAGAGGATGCCAAAGTATTACAGTCCCAAATCAGCTGATTATAGCTAAAATACATTTCCACATTTGGTTAATCTTCTTAATTTACCGTGAGAAAACTAACACCATGCTGTCAACTAATTGTTTCAATACCTTAGTCTGCGAAGTCAAATGAGAGAGAGATGGGTGGGGGGTGGGAGGAAAGCCCAACAACTACCCTTCAGAACAAGCTATTTTCATTTTGCCTTTACATCAGCCTGCCCATTGAGACAGCCTGGAAGCTGGCCAGCTCGCAGGAAATGATTGCTGGGATTCTCTGCTCCTCTCATATCTGTCATTACGCAATTATATCCACTGCTTCATTTTCCCTACTGAACAGTAGAGAAATTTGGTCATGTACATGTGAGAACAGATCTGGCAAAACAAGTTAAAGCTGCAATCCTTTATAAATGTGATGTATCTGAAAAAAAAAAACCCCAAAACCCAAGTGTAATTAAAAAAAAAAATCCTCTAGTGTACACTGCTGTGTTTTTCTGCAGCTTTTTATGATATTACGATCTCTGTTTATGTCTTTTCCAGAAATAAGATATATACCCTTTCAGATTATTATCCGCTCCACAAAATACTCATCACTTCTATAAGCCATCACAACGTGCTTCTTTGGGAAACACGGGCTTACAGGTTGCCAGAGAGTGTTTTTCCAAGCATATTCCAAAGCCAGTTTGTGAACGGGCACTTTTCTTTATAAATCTGTTGGTTTCTACAACTTTTGACCTATAGCTGTGATTATCTTCCTGCAAAAGAAAAAGCAGCGTGCTCAGACTGGTCTCTGTTCTAACTGGAGAAAAATGGCATGTGAGGATCCCAGCATTAATTATTGTAGGCACTAAACTCTGTGAGTAAATCTCTGTTTTTCACTTGACTAGAGGGATTGCAAAACCTCTAATACATGTACAGGTTAGAAAACTGACATTACGTGGAACAATACAGCTCTATCCCCTGTGTATGTGTACATGCTCCTCTACTGTAGTTGCTAAATAAGCAAAAAATCTCCGTGCTTCCTTTCAAGCCCAGGCAATAAAGGCTGAAGCGCTGAACTTCCTACCCTGTCGTCGCTCCGTGGCTCCAAACCTCCAGCCCAAACCCATGTGAAAAAGCAGAGACCACGGTTCGCAGGTTCTCAATACTGGCACTCAACTGGCAGGACCTGTCATCTCCGTCTAGCCTGCACTTTGTGACCCTAACATTTTCTCTTCTTTCCCACCACAATTATTCGGCGCTGAAGGGGGAAAAAAAAAAAAAAAAAAA
>VXBJ01001708.1:204089-256450 GCA_013400055.1 Nycticryphes semicollaris
AAAAAAAAAAAAAAAAGGTGCAGATTACCTGTGGGTCAGGCACAGGATATGAAGAACAAAGAGAGTTCTTGAAATCCACTTCATTCTGTCTGACAATTTGTGGATGAACAGTCAAGGAATTAAATCAGGCTGTGAAGGCTTTCAAAACACTCCCATTTTAAACTTAAGACTATAAAGAGAAGCTTATAGTGTAAAAAAAAAAAAAAAATCACAACAAAAACCCCAACCCCACCTTTTACTGTTAAAATAGCACATCAAAATAATAATAAAAAAAAAAAATTAAGGCTCTTAGCTATATAAACTATCAGCTATTATAAGCACTGAAGACTAAGAACTAAAATTATTTAACAAACTCCTTTTCATAGCCAGTGGCTTTGGAGTGCTCTCCCGCAACGAACACATAACCCCTTTGGAACACACAATGGATGCCATTCTTTTCTAATAGAAAAAAAAAAGTGATTAAAATCCTATTTTGCTTGCTCACACGAACAAGTGCATTTGGATTAAATACGATACTCCTAAAGTAAACAGCGCTGGTTCCAAAATAAATATAGATCTTACTCTGCGACTTGTGTTTACTGAAGTAGCCACATTAAAATCACCGTTTACATTTTTCATCCCAGCTGCACCTTGTAACTGGGAGAATCCAACCGAAAATAAACCACAACCTACAGAAGTATCTATATAGCAACCGTAACACGACAGTGACATTCCCACAGCTCAAGAAAACTCTAATTTTTCTAGTTCTCTTCACCTCACAAGTGTCACGAAGACACTTTTTAATTTCAAGAACTGATAGCCTCGGTATAAATTACTCGATACATTGAAATTTTTCTATTGAAAAGGAAGACCGAAATGTAAAATTGTATTCTAGGATATGCATTTGAAGAGTCTGTGTCACTCCTGGAAAGGACAGTGTTAAGTTGAAAATGTCAAATTCACTTTATTTTACAAGTTCAGCACTTCACATTGTAAATACCTTCTTTAACGACATTGATTCATGTTATCTGCGGATACACACTTTCGTAAAAGGAAAAATATTCTATGACTAATGAAAGCCAGTGAAAATAAAATATGAATGTGTTTAAAGAGAAATAACAAAAGCCACAAACCTGGTCAACATGTCATGAATTATTCCCAAACGTATTAACTTGAAAGTATACTTTTAGGAACATACACATTTTATTGAAGCAATATACTAAAGATTGTTCAGGTATATTTAAAGCTTAAACAATTTCAAAATTAAACTTATGAAAAGAACGATTTGTCCATAAAAGCCTGAAAACAATGTCTCACACATCTCAGGAAATGAGAGTGCTCTTGTGGTTCACATGGAAATTTTCACAAAAAAGACATAAAGGTCCCTCTTTTGGTCCTGCACAACCAATTCATTTAAACGTGTGCCGTCCCTTGGTGCTGTTGGTCACCTCCTAAAATTCTTGTGTCTGAACAAAATCTACAACGCTTTGGGCTGGCGAGTCTCCCATCCTTGTAATTACCTGCTAATGGGACAAAGTCTGGGATTAGGGTTGCCTCTGCTGGCCTTGCCAGTACAGACCGCTACACCTTTGGCTCCAGCCTGAAGACCTTTGCACAACACTCCTTCTGCCACCTCACAGCCTGATGTTTAGAGGAAGGGAGAAGCAACAGGAAGGTTTTAAAAAGTGACAAAGCAATGCTAGGAGCTTGGTAGGCTCCCATGTGTATCAGCTGAGCTGTACGTGTCTGAAGGCCACACAGGGTCTATTTGCAGTGGCACCCACTATGAAGGTACTCATTGCTGGCCATGTGAAATAAGTGAAGTGGTTAATAAGTTGCATAAGCCTGTAGGAATGATCTTCTCAAGTAAGCTAAGGAGGTATTTGTTATTCTTCGTAGCTCCAACACTGACGGAGCCCATCAGCACATTCCACAACAGCCAGGCATCATGCATTTTGGAAGGGCCGGAGCTTTGAGCTGGGTTTTGCACACGCCAGCAAAGCCACAGTTTCTGCCTATGAATAAAGACTTTGTTTGGCATTTCTGTTCATTTACCTACAGCTACACGTGGGGAGTAATTTAGCCCCACATTCATGAAGTGGAACCTCATGAGCATTCTGCCAGTCACCCGTGGTTGTAGTATCATGCAGATGAGAAACTATTTCCAATCATTCCCTCACACTTATCCGGAAAAATTCCTTTACCGTGATTTGCATTTCCTTTCCTTTCTTTCCTTCCTTCCTGCAGTGAAACTGAGATGTTCTTGGATTGCTACTAAATGCAAAGAGATGGACTTTGTGTCTCAGCCTGAATCTGCTAAGAACAGTTGAGATGCCTGCTGGAAGGGAGTCCACAATTGTTCATTGACAGGTTCCTTAGAAAGTGAACCCTCCTACTCTTCCCAGGACTTAAAGAACCTTAAAAATTAGGTTTACACCTCTGAATAAATGTAGGGCTGTAAAAAAAAAACAAAACAAACCCACCTCTACTGAAGCTTTTGGAATAATCACACTTGGTTTTCCCAGAATTCTCTGCTGCTAAAGGTGAATGATCAGAAGTTGAATCATGGGCTTCTCATAAAGCATAATAGGAGGTTCCCGTTACAGGCATTACAAACATCAAGAGGAGGCACACTCTTATTTCAGCTAAATGAGAAAAGGCACTTTTGAATAGATATTCCTCTGTAGGACCCTGGATGTCTCTACTCTGGGTGACCAAGGTTTAGTTCAGCTGCTATCCTTGTGGTATTTGGGAGTGGGAGGGAAATAATTCAGCCAGCTCAATCTGAAGGCTTCCTCTCCCTGCAATCATCCCTTCTATCTCACCAAGAATAAGACTTATTCAACAGCCTTTCCCGTAATTGCTTATTTTCTTGAGTTTGATGGCCCAGAAATCTATTTTCAGTATGTTCTACAGTCCCTTCTACCTGTTTTTGTAATAAGTGACTACAGTTGTTTTTTTTATTCAGCATCCCACTAACCAATTAGGAAGTAAAGGTCCAAAGGTTCGCCAAGAATTTCCAGGACCCTCTCTCCAATCCCAGCCAAGTCAGACTAACTCTGCTCAACTCAGAGAGGTGCCTCAAGAAAAACAGTTATTTCCCACCACAGCAGAACCAGACCTAGTGGTCTGAACACGAACTTCTGTCCGTTGTTCGTTGCTAAATGAAGGACATCTGGCAAAAACCCATCGCTTTATAAAAAGCTGAACCATTATGTTCTCAATTTTCCTATTACCATCAATAAGCATTCACTTAACCAACAGGAATGATTACATTCAACAATCACCAAGAGCTGATTCTGCTTTGAGCTGCACCTTTAACTACCGCACTCTTTTGAAAAAAACTATTTACAAACAAAAAGCATCTCTTTTGTGGGTTGTTTTTTAAATATTTCTAGTGAAGAAGTATTTCTTAGAATATTAAAGAATGAACACACTATTTTTTCTGGTTTGAGAGAATGTGAAATGTAATGTTCTTAAGAAATTTGTTTTCGTTGGCATCATCTTAGTCAATATTTACTTTTGGGACAGTAAACCCACCCCTTTACCTCAAGAGAGGTTAACCACCATCTAGCAACGCCGTTGTTCTGTACTAGATAATTATTTATTTTGTCCTGACGTTGACACAGTCAGGTTGATTTTTTTCCTTGCTGGTAGATCGATGGTGATCACAGCACAACAAAGGAAATCCATGTATAATGCTACACTGAAGTCTTGCAATGCTCTGAGACAAGTTCACAAATGAAATGTTGTAAATAGAAGTGGGATAATTGTGCATGAGGGAAACGAAGAGCAGGAAGCCCTCAAAGCTGCCATGTTTACCTATTAAACAGCTGCATTTATTGCTTAAAAAAATTTAAAAAAATCCCAAGCAATATAGCAGCAAACCCCTCCGTCCTCCAACACCTTTCCCTGTGAATGATCGAACAATTAAAACCCATAAAGTTACTGTACGGTCTGGGAAGAATCATTAAATTCTATTTAACTCTACTCTCCATTCTCGAATGGAAGATAATACCAGCTCTAACGGTGGTGCTGCAGACTTAATCAATGGTTTAATCTTTCAGGCATTCAGAAAGCTTACCACAAACCAAACCTAAATGCAGTAACTGCTAATGAATATATTCATTCATTAATATACTAATGCATTCTCCCTCACACTTTCCTTCCAATAGGATTATTTCCAAACACATAACGGTGTAAAAAATAGACAAGTGATACTAAGAAATAGTAACAATTATAAATATTATAATTAAAATTATTATTATAAAATACTTAATTAAAATTAATAATTATAAAACAAGATAATAATCTAATCAAAGGAGAAAAAAAGGATCAAAAGGGATCTTTTCTCCTACATTATTTCAATTCACATTACCAATATTTTATGTTATCTCAAGGACAACAGTATAACTTTGAAGCAATTTTACTCATTTCTGAAGCATCATTTCACACCCCTACAACTCAAAGCCTGGAAGTCTCACCCTTTTCACGGACAAGAGGAATGGGAGCTATTAAATGATACACACAATCACAAGTAACTTGTTCTGGAACAGCAGTGCTCAGAGGAGCAAGACTCTGATTTACTGTTGTTCTGATTTCTTCTTTTTCATGGGTTACCCCATCATTCTGTAAACATAATTTGTCACCAACACCATCCAGAGTTCTCTGTAACTACTTTTTGCCTTTCTTTCAGATCTGTTATCCCTGCTGAGAGAATCTACTAAGGAAGAATTTTTCATACTGACACCAACTGTAGTCTTGCTGTGAATAACCACATTCCCATAAAAATCATTCCATTTATTGCAAAGTTGTTGGCAGACCATAGGAATAATAGTCAACTCAGGAAACCTTTTATCCTGAAATTGCATAGCTTAACCCTTTGCATGACCATATGAAGTTTATACATAAAAGCTCTATTGCTGCACTGATGATTTAATGCTTTAGTTAAAGCATTTATATTTTTTTTTGCTGTTGGCAAGTTTTTACAGTTATTTTTTTTCAGAGTACTTCTTTTTTCCTAAATAGAAAAGGATAAAAACAGACCAAACTGAAATCAATCAAGTAGTATCCGGGGTTTTTGTCTCAATATACAATGTTGTATTAAAAATTACAGATGCTTTCCCAATACATGAAATTAATACATGAGCGTAGATTCTTAAGTGTGGTTTTGATTATAAACTAAAAGTTTGCACTCAAATGAAATTCTTTTCCCTCTCTTTTTGCCCTACCTCCCTATAGCAAAGAAAGATGTATGAATTGATAACGTAATGGAACAATTAGAAATAAACCCAACCTGTTTGCTTTATGATTTTTTGTGGAAGATACTTCTGCTATTCATTATATTTGCTTTGTTAAACAACGAACTAGTGGAGATTAGATTCAGGAAAGAGACATTAGTTTTGTTAGTCCTCTTGACAGTCTGGGAGTCAGCAGTTGCTTGTATTCAAATTTCTGTCTGAATTTATTAAAGTGATGGAACAAAACAAAAAAAAAAACAAACAAAAAAAAAGGTGTATGTTTTCACTGTCTTTTTTATTCTGTTCATCAATCCTTATTTGTAGGAAGTATGGCTTGAGTTATGCTTTATTCCTTTGACCAAGGCCGTAACAGGAGTTTTGGTCTTCTAAACACACCTTTAAGAAAAATATACACATTTTGTTCCCACAAGGAATCGCAATATTTGACTTGTGTTTTTACACTTTTCAGTCAGAGGACATTTTAAGAAAGGCTCTAACTTGAATTACAACTGCTGCTACCTTACTAATTCTACTTCCTTGAATTATAAGTGCCATAAGGGCTGTCCCCACCTTGCCCACCAATGGTAGGGAAGGCGTTATTCCCCCATGTATCCATATTTTACGTTCGCAATGCGAGTTAGGCAAACATGCAGCAGGAAAAGTGGAGATCCTTTAACTGATTGGCTTTCTACAGCTCAGAAAGGAACATTTGCTGAGACGCAGCTGATCTTTCTTGTGGCAATAATGTTTCGGCTGAGCTCGGTACCCATGTCAGCAGCCTGTACTCTGTCTGTGAACGAGTAAGGACTATCGTCTCCCGACTGCACGATATCACAGGTACCGTTCAGAAAGTGCCTGGACTGCCCTGTTCCGAGTGTACAAGGATCTTGGGGGGAAAACAACCCAACAAAAAAAATATATATAAAAAATCCCATTCCTTCAATACCTCATTGTTTCGTCTGTTAAGCTTTCCGTTTACATTTTTTGAAATCCTCATTAAAGCCTCAGTGTTTTAACAGTGCACACTAGGATCGCTTTAACCCACCACAGAATCATCCGGCTTCTTGACCACAAAGACAAATTTTAAAAACGCAATTAACAGCAGGCGAATTTTACTTTAAAACACAGAAAAATAAAAGTGATCCTGCAATGAGTGAAGGGAATAATCCCCTCCCCCTTTCTTTAAAGTTTCATTAGACCATTGAACAGGATGAAATTCAGATAGAGGCCTTATTGTAACTACCCTGAAACAGTAGAAGTCTCCCGAGACCATGAAACTCAAACATTTTGGGAACCAACTTCAAGCACTCCTTTCGTGCTTTTAAAACAAAACGAATGAAAGACACTTCTTAATTTTTCTCCCGGTAGCAACACTTTAAATCGATCCCTACAAGAAAAAAACCCCAGCACAGAGCTGTTTAAAATAAATACGCATGTGTATTTTCTCAAAAAAAACCCCCAACAATTAAACTACAATCGTAGCAGTCATGCGTAACCACAGCCACGCTGCACATTGGCTCTCAAGATACTAGACAACTGCACTGATAACACTGTAAATTTGTGATATAATTAAACCTAGGCCGAAGAGGTTCATAGAAACTAATCACCATGCTAATGGGCTCTCATCCTGCAAAATAGCAAGTAAGGATGATGCTGAGCTTTGCCTATAAAGGTACAGTTTCAGAGACCAGTCCACTTAAAACACCAACCCATGTAATGTAAATCTGAGGTTTGCATTTAAGATGGTACCCAAATCAACAAGAAGAGAATTTTCTTTAAAGGTGGCTTTTATATTTCCTTTATTTTATCTTCTGGGTTTTACATTGGAAGAGTCCAGTGAGGAAAAAATGTGGTTTGCCTCAAAGTGGTGGGATCAGCAGAAACTAATTGCATTACGTGACCAGAAAAGGTGGGCTGGGAAAGATACTTGAGTGTAAATTAATGTTGATTTTAGCTGGAATAACTTGCACTCTTCAGCACTTGCAGCTGCACCGGGGACTTGACTGGTTGTATGAGATTTTATACATCTGTCAGCTTAATCAGAGATGAAAAACACGGAATCTACTGCTCAGGAATGTTAACTTGAAATTGCAGAACTTTTTAGATGTTTAGGTTATAAACTAATAGTGGATTACTAAGGAAACTTGTGAATGTGTTATGGATGAGTCCTAACTACAGTAGTGACATCTGTAGTAGTAGATGGGCTTCAGTGGTATTCATAATATTTAAAGAAAATGTAAAATACACTTTGTTCATATCAGTTCCATGAAAATATTAAAAACTGATGTGAAGGCTTCACATGCAAGAACAAATGGAAAGCAATACATTAATTAATAGCAGCATTAACTGCTTTTACTATTAGTATCAACTAACTATTTACTCATTCCTTTGGCATCACTGTTCTATAATTTCAGGCTTCTGGGATAATTTAAAGAGTAAAAAGAGCCAATTCAAATCTGAAATGACAATTCTGGCACTGAGAGGCCTTCAGGATGACTCACATCATTACCTGGTTTGGGACTAACGTGCTGAAGCATCAAGCAGTGTGCCAGCACGAGCTGCCTGGTAGAAGAGCTCTGTGGCACGTACCGGGGATTTTGCAGCCCCTCAAAAGTAAAAATTCATTAAGAGCAGGTGTTTATGTGTGTCAGCAATACAACACAAGCCCGTGTTTTGAAATCTGCTACTGGACTGACAGCAAAGGCATGAAAATATACTGCAAGCTTCTCAGTCTCTTAATTTTCTTACAGCAAGTTTTGCATCTCTCGGTTTCAACCAAGCCTCAGACAGGTTTTTAGAACAACTGTACCATTCCATTATTGGTTATAAGAGAATTTTCAAAGTGCTGCCTCATGCCATTCATTTTTCATTTATTGGGAAGAGGACAAGAACTTTAATTCTGTCACTGGAAGGAACTCATTTGAATGTACAATTTGGGAGAACAGGTAGACAAAGCATGCCTTGTTATGGGATAGAAATTACTTTAGGGTACCATCGTGGGGATGGGTTTAGCACCCTCTACAAGTTAGCTTGCTGTCTACCACAAACCCTTTTTCACTGGCATGTATGACACCGACAAATGGGATACCATCCAGAGAGACCTGGACAGGCTCGAGGAGTGGGCCAATGTGATCCTCGTGACGTTCAATAAAGCCAATTGCAAGGTCCTGCACCTGGATTGGGACAGTGACCTGTACAGGCTAGGTGGATTGAAAGCAGCCCTGCAGAGAAATTCTGGAGGATACTGGTGGATAAAAATAATTGGACAAAAACAATGGACAGCAACGTGCACTGGCAGGCCAGAAAGCCAACCGTAGGTTGGGTTGTATCAAAAGAAACATGGCCAGAAGGTTGAAAGAGGTGATTCTGCCCCTCTACTCTGCTCTGGTGAGACCCCACCTGGAGCACTGCATCCAACTCTGGAGTCCTCAGCACTGGAAGGACATGGACCTGTTGGAACAGGTCCAGAGGAGGGCCACAAAAATTATTAGAGGTCTGGAGCACCTCTGCTATGAAGACAGGCTGAGACAGCTGGGGCTGTTCAGCCTGAAGAAGGCTCCCAGGAACCCTTATTGTGTTTTTTCAATATATAAAGAGGGTTTATAAGAAGATGGGAATGTACTTTTTACCAAGGACTGTCGCGATATAACAAGGGGTAAAAGGTAACAGCTTTAAACTGAAAGAGGGCAGATCTAGATGAGATTAGATTTTAGGAAGAAATCAGTAGGTTATATGGAGTTTATACTGGGTACTAGCTCACAAGTACAAACACCTGAAACACTGCAATGACTAGTGATGGCTGATGGCCTTCTGCTTCAGGTGTTTTTTTCCTTTTTTTCCTTTTGTTTTTTTTCTTGTCACACCATATTATTAAAAAGCCCAGACTATACTCGAAAAGTGTGAATAACTCTAACTGGAACAATTACAATTTACAAAAATTATCCAGAATAAAAACCAGTAGAAAACAAATTAGCAAATACAATGGAAAACCGGAAAGTTTTCTAGGATGACTGTTTACTATGCTTTTTTGTCCTTTTTCAAAAAAGCTGTTTGAATACACACATTTTCTAATTGTGTCAGCAGAGAGAGAGCATTCGTCTCAGGATGTTCTTGAAGACTAAAACATTAAAGAGAGCAGGCGGAAGCATTGTTAGAAAGCCAACTAAGCCAACTAGAACTGTATACAATAACAACTACCACAATCACCAGACTTGGCTGTCTCTTTTCCTTCTTGAGGACTTTATGATAGATTTATCATCCTTGTATCTGTAACTACCATCCTTATCATCATCTGTTTCTGCAGATGAGGAGATTAAGGCACACTGATTAAGAATTACAAAGAAGTGGCAATCTCAAGAATGGACCTTGTGTCGCTTCATTCTACACAAACATATTGGTAAAATATGTTTACCAGACAACTGAGTAGTATATAACACCAGCAAAGGCTTACCCTGTAAATGTTCTGAGCTTGGAGCATGGCTTCAGACACAAGATGATCTTGATCTGATTTTTTTCTATGCAGAGGAGTTGAGCAAATTCTCTCTCCGGCGGTCGTGTTTTCACAGTCTTCCTTCTCCACCTCCTCGGTCTGCCTGGTGATGCCTCTGCAGCTCCCCCAACTCCCACCGGTGACTGGACCTCCACGCAACTTAGTTTAAACTTAGGCAACATCCTACCTGTCACGCCTGCCCAAAGCTAGCCCTACAACGTTTCCACAAGGTGCGAGAGAAGAAAAGACGGGACGTCCACACTGCTGACAGTGGCCAACCTGCTCTCCCAGCTCGCTCTGGAGCTTGCTCAAAGCCACCACTTAAGGGCTGGCTTGCATCCAAGCAGTTCACTTGTCGGATTACTTGGCTCCAGGACCAGATGTGCTAAAATGCTCTTGGAAAGTGGGAGCGCTTTAGCCCATAGTGGTCATGGTTCTTTGAGATGTGCAATAACCTGCACACGACAAGTGGGCTGAATGCAGTTATTCAATAATGTGTATTATCATAATGCCCACCACCCCAAATCATGCCTCTGAGTGCTACCGTGCTCAAAGTTACCAGCCTAAGTCTGTGGCATATTAAAGTATCAAGGTCTGAGAGGAAACAGTTTTCCTTTTCTCTTTCAGATTAAAGAAACAGAACATATGGCAGCCTTGCTTCAAAGGCATTCCTACAGGGCACTGCACGGTTCGCTGGGGACATAGCTGTGTGCATGGTCACCGGAGGACCTGGGAGGAAAGTCACTTAGTCTCCTGTGGTGTTACCGAGACCTACAAAGGAGAAAATTCTCAGGCTGATGAAAAGAAGAATATGTTCCTGTCATGAAGAAAAGGGCTCCTTGAAGCCTAGAAGTGATTTATACAGCGCATTTGCTGCCAGCAGCAGGGAGGCAGCCTTGTTTCACCTGTAAGAAAGGGAGGCAAAGGCCAAAGAGGGACTAAAGGCTGAAGCTTTGCTTCGTGATCAGGCTTCACGGTTGCTGTGCTGGGCTTTTGTTGTCCCTTTTCTCAGCCCTGAGCTCCCCCTACACTCTCTGATCCCCTCTTCTTGGAGCACTCCCTTTAGAGGCCGGTGTTCATACAGAAGATATCACCATGATACAGAAGGTATCACCGTGATGACCATTATGAGGAGAGGCTGAGGAAACTGGGCATATTTAGTTTGCAGAAGAGGAGGCTGAGGGGAGACCTTGCCCTCTACAGCTCCCTGAAATGAGGTTGTAGAGAGGTGGCTGTTGGCCTCTTCTCCCAAGGGAATAATGACAGGAGCAGAGGAAATAGTCTGAAGTTGCAGCAGGGAAGGTTGAAACTGGATATTACGAAGAATGACTTTACTGAGAGCATGGTCAGGCACTGGGAGGTGGTGGAGTCACCATCCCTGGAGGTATTTAAGAAACATGTAGATGTGGCACTTGAGGGCATCCTTCAGTGGCCGAGATTGTAGGTTGTGGGTTGTGTGGGGGTTTTGGGGTTTTTTGTTTCTTTTTTTTGTGTGTGTGTATATGGTTGGACTTGGTGATTTCAGAGGTCCTTGCCAGCCGTGACAATTCTGTGATTCTGTGACCATCTGCTATAGTGCCATGAGAGCCTGTAACGCAATGAGGGCCTTGGAGAGGTCCTTCACATTTCTTTAGGGAACAGAAGGGCTCTGCATCCCGTTGGGTGTCAGACATCCCAATCATGTTTCAAGCAGTAAAAAATGCCATCCACGCAGCCTCGAGCTGGCCAAGGAACAGGAGGGAGGGTTAATGTTGATAAATAGCCTGATAAATAGCCTGGGAGCTACAAACAAGGAAAAGCAGGCACATCCATACAGTAAATTACGCAGGAAACAATCTACAAAAAGCAGTTTTCATAAAAAACCAAACCAAAACAAACCAAAACCAAAAAATACCCAGCAGTTCATTTCTCCCTATCAACTTCTAGATCTGAGTAAATCCAAGCTAGCAGTCACAGACTTGTAGGAGCCCTGGAAGGATTTATTGCCATATGGGTGGAGGGAGGAGGTTTAACAGGGCAAACATAGAGCATGAGAGGCCAGGGATGTAAATGCTGTTTATTTTTTGTTTAAAACAGCGAGAAGATGGGTCTATGAGTGGGCATCTCTCTGCTTCATGAGAGCTGGGTATGTTCCCATACGTGTAAAGTGTAGAATTTGTAAAATGTATTCATCTGACCTTATTTGACGGAGTGAAGAGGCAGGAGAGTCACAGCAACGCTTTACAGTAATACCTTATAGCGCTCCCTCATCGTGTTAAGAGAAATATATCAATTAATGTAGCCAAAAAATTCATACCACGCTGTCATTCATTACAAACCACTCCCATACACATATCTTCAATTTATATCTTCAGTATAGAGACGCCACAAACAGAAGTGAACTGTGAAGCCACAAGGGTGCATTATATATCCTTCACTGATGGAAGAAAAATAAACAGTAATCATCACTACCGTGCCCTTATGCATCACTGCCTTTCTTGGAAGTGTCAAAATTAATTTTTTCATAGTATCGCAATTTATACAGCCTTATTTTGAAACCTCCCCCCCAAAAAACCAACACAAAAAACCTAAAAACAAAAACCAAACAGGAATGAAAAACCTAAAGGAAGAAAAAAAAAAGAAAGAAAAAAAAACCTACAATTTTTTTTTATTTTAATTACTTCAATAGAATTCCACAAAGGCAAAAAAAAAAAAAAGTGTCTTATTTATCAGATTTTTTTTTTTTTTAAGAAAAGGGTTCATAAGTGACATTTTCAGCTTCAGTAAATATCGTAAACAGATCTAATGAGACGGTACTGTTTTAGAAAATAGTTTGCAAAGCACTGAACTAACTTTTTAAAAGAATATGTCCGCAATCATTCACTATGAGCAATTATTCCTTTAGCATACCTAGTTATAATATGCAGCCAATACACCGAAGAAATTATTAAACTGATCTCTTAAGAGGGTCAATATAAATATGCAAATATATACAATCTTTAAAGATGCAGATAGGTAGATGTCACGTTTCAGTCCTATCATCAAGTTGCTAATTTCCCTACAGCACTGGAGCGTACATCCTAAAATGCTTAATGCATGTAATTGCTCCATACATATATACCATTAAAATATTATGCCTTATTATCCTTATCACAACATAATCAGCATGTAAAATCACACATTCTCTTCTGATGAGATAACTCTGCTTCTCTTGGGAGCACTCCATCAACACAGCTATTTCCTCCTGCATGCAATTAAAATTCTACTATACAATGGGGCATGAGATATTCAAATGAAAATTGTCAATTGAAAACCTAAACTTCCTGTTTTCAAGCCCAAATGCAGATTTCGGAATCTAAACGTTGAGAATACTGCAGTATTTTCTACTTTTTGGCTCTACTTGTATGCTCCTATAATTTAATTATGAAATGACTATTAATACAAGAAAACATTGTTTATGATGGTACTTAGATCAAATTATGTATTCTTAAACATTACTATTTTCCTTCCAGTATGTTAAAAAACTTTTCATCCCCCTTTAACATGCTGTCTACAAAATACTCCTTCAGGATCTGAAATTATTTGCTCTTATAACAATTTGGAATTAATTACTCCAAATAAATCTGTGGAAAGTGAAGGAAATAACAGGCAATCTCTTCTACTTCTTTCTCAAAGGAATAAACGAAGAATTAGTACAAACTGAGGGCACAGTAACTAAATGTCCATCTAGATGGATGCAGCTCACCCATCACAAACAGAATACTGACTTCAGAGCTAGATGGCGAGATCTGACTGAACTTTTTCATTGAGTTTGAAAAACGCCAATTATAAATACCACTATCATTAGTACACATGGAGCAACGTATAGGAAATTAGATGATTCATTTACCTGGCTGTACACTTTACTAAATTAGGATGGGTAAACCAGTTTGCAAATGATCCGCGTTGGCATTGATTCACCTGTTACAGACTGAAAAATGACCGCTGAAGTTTAGAATTTAACCAAATAACATTAAATAAACCTCTAGGTTGAACTTTGAAAAGCCGGCTAGGTCATACCCAAATTAAGCATTGTTTTGGAGATGACTGCTGAAATACTGCCCTTTGCATTCAACATGGTAAATCAGACTTTAGCAGCTTATAAGAGGACAAAATACTTTTTTCCCCCTAACTTGGATAATAAGAGAGCTGTTCTGATTAGAGATTTCTGGGGCGCATCAGATGAAAAGAAGATTTTTATTAAAAAACATTAAGTTGTGGTATCTGGAAAAATGCACACCATAGGCCAAAGTTATGACAGATGATTGCCTGCCCGTAAACCCAACCCCTCTATATGCCAGGAAGGGTTCCCTCTGAGCCTGGGTGAGCCGGCGAGCATCAGCTTTCAGGTTCCCGCTTTGAATTATGCCTAGACCCGAATACATGTCTGCACTGGGTTAGACCTGTTCCAAATCCAGCTTTGCCTGCCTCAATGCTATTTCTGGGCAAGGATGCTCGAATTCTGCGGCTTGTTGGCAATGTCCCCTACAAACTTCGCAATTCCTAAAAGCCCAGATGCTTATGCACATGAACTGGAAAGCTTGAGGCCTGAGCTGGGTCACCACTAGATCTTCCAGACTCAGTCCTTCATCAGCAAGAACAGATGCTTTGAGCCTGGAGCCACAGCCAAGCCAAAGCGCCCACAGTTTTCATGGAACTCTGCCAAGCTGTAGGGCAGCCTAAACTTCCAAACCACCAAGTTTCTGAGATGGATGTGAGGAATATGTCCCAAGGTCACAGGCCTTGGGAACCAGGCAGGCCCTGCTAATAATGGTGATGCTTACAAGAAGGACAAACTGCAACTCCAGAAAAGAGGAAATTTAGATTAGATATTAGGAAGAAATTCTTTGCTGTGAGGGTGGTAGGGCACAGGAACAGGTTGCCCAGAGAAGCTGTGGCTGCCCCATCCCTGGAGGGGTTCAAGGCCAGGCTGGATGGGGCTTGGAGCAACCTGGTCTGGTGGGAGGTGTCCCTGCCCACGGCAGGGGGTTGGAACTGGATGATCATTAAGGTCCCTTCCAACCCAAACCATTGTTTGATTCTGTGATCTGTGTACAAGGACATGAATGCAACTGCTTACTAATAAGTGCTTCTGTTTGTGAAGAAGACAGACCAGGGTGCAGACACTGACTTGAGTTTGGATACACAAGATAAAGTGGCTTGTTAGGGAGCAAACGCAAAAAACCAAGCTCATCCAGTGAGCTTCCATGAACCACCTGGATCTGTACTTTTCTCATACACAGCTTCAAAGTTTTTCAGTGAATAAATTGCTAGGGGCTACCGTTAAGGCTGTAACATGCCGATTAGGAGCAGAAAATCTGCTATCCATAAGATGCAGTTGATTATCTTCCATTAAAGTTGGTGACGCTGACACTCATGTACGAAGGCGTAACTACAGGCTTACCAAGTATCTGGTTATGCACGGCAAATGAAAACACACTGAACTTTATTGAATACACTGGGAAGATACAGTAGTACTTTCTCTTTCTGCTATGGATAAAATGAAATATAACCAGAAATCAGAAACAGATTTGGAAAATGACTAGCGTTGTTTGACTTTTCTATAAATCTGAAAAATCAGTCCTGTACGTGCAACTCACTAATGGTGTTTCTTCTATCCAAAACAATCATATCTTTACACCCAGCTACCTTAAGGAAAGAAAGCACTACTTTAAAATTTAAAGAAATCATCTTTTTTTATTGTAAGTATAAAAAATAAATACTCCACTAAGGAATGGAAGAAAAAATAAAGCACATTTTAAATAATTTCATTACATTCTAAGATGCAAAATCATCTGTGAGTGGTTTCTTTTTAGATGAAAAGAAATCAAAATATAGGACAGATGTTGGACAAACCACATTTGAGGTCTATCACACACTGGCATTTTTCAAATGATTTTGGCTCATCTATTAAATAAGGTGTATTTTGCTTGATTTTGAAAAGGGAAACATCAGGAAATATTTAAAGGCCAATTGCTGCCAATTAACTTTGATCAGCAAAAGTTGCATTTGAATCTTTTAGATTCTTTTGCCTGTCTGGAATAACACACTATTCTAAAATCTAGCAAAACAACAACTTGATGATTAATGTGTGTTGGCAGCCCCACCACAAGCTTGCTTAACAGTTGGATTTTAAATAAACAGCTGTCTTCATTACGATGGGAAAGAAATCTGACTGTTTTCATGTTTTCATGTTATTAAAATATGATCAGAAATTGCTTTTTCCCCCTTTTCAGATGAAACAGCCAGGCATTATGGTGACAGTCTCTTTCAGCAGTTGGGATAGTTTTAGAACGATCTCACAAGTGTCGCCAAAACGTAGCTGAAAGTGCTGAAAAAGCCCTTGGCACATCGACCCCAGCTCCTTGCCACAGGGGAGAGGTTCCATACAAATGGAACCTGCCACCAGGGAAGGCAGAGGACCCCCAGTAACAGGCCACGGAGATGTTGATGGTTGGACCAGATGATCATAGAATCACAGAATGGTTAGAGTTGGAAGGGACCTTAAAGATCATCCAGTTCCACCCCCCTGCCCTGGGCAGGGACACCTCCCACCAGACCAGGTTGCTCCAAGCCTCATTCAGCCTGGCCTTGAACCCCTCCAGGGATGGGGCAGCCACAGCTTCTCTGGGCAACCTGTTCCCTGATCTGAGATGTCCCTTCCAAGCCAGGCAATTCTACAATTCTGTATAAAATTAATCATTCTCTTCAGGTTTAAGAAAATACTTGCCCATGGTGGGATGCGAGTAAGAAATCTGTACCCAGCCATGAAGTGTTTATAGAAGCAGACGTTTAACATTTAATGGCCTGTGTAGAATTCTAACATTTATAGATGGTTTTGGTGTATACACTTCTAAACCTTGCCTATTGTGGTCATAAATACAAAGATCTGCGAGGCCAAAATCCTACCATTTAAACTACTGCAACCTTTGAATTCCAGTGCAGATGTTCAGTGTAGATATATCCTAATGACTAAATTATACAGATTTTTTCTAACTGCTTCCATATTAAAACTGTGAAACCAAAAATAACAGTCAATAATAGCCTAATAACGCGGAAAAAGAGACAGATATTAAATCACCTCGATGTGTTTTCAAAGAACCAACACTTACTTCTAAATCGTTAAAGAATAGATGCGTGTCCGCCAAATTGAAAATCATCTCTTCCATTCGGAGTCCCAGAGACACAGAGGTGGGTGGGTCCTTAAAGAAGAAATGAAGCGAGAACACCGTCAACACCATGCCTGACACATACCAGACTACAGTCTGGAAGAATTGCTTTTCAAAGAGAGATTATTTGAGGTACTAAACGCAACATCCACTTGTTGGGTTTAACTTTAATCCTGTACCAGAACGCTTACCACTAACACATAAAAATATGACCTTAAGTCAACTGTTCCCCTGACTCTGGAGCGGGACCTCTGCGGTCACCCTCGCGCACCCCTGGCATGGGTTCTCTGCCCTCTGTGCAGAAAGGGCAAATCCGTTTCACTTCAAAACTCCTCAAGATTTTACAACTGTTTACAAGCTGTACGTTCAACCAGAGGCACGGCAATGCTATTGTTACTCCAAATAAACTCCCACTGGTCACAAGTGAAAGGATTCAGTCCTGGGAATACCTGGTGACTTTAAAGCAAATCACCGTTAATGTTTGGTTTGTAAATGGCAATTATGTTTAAAACCACTCCTTGATTCTCCACAAAACCGTGCTTTAATTATTCTTTCAGTTTGGCCCACCCATGCAGAGTGGACAAATCTATTGTTTGTTATTAATACATAACACACTTTAACTTCTCTACAGAAATTACCATAACAACTTATTCCTTACTGAGCCAATAAACTCAAAAAGCATGTTCAGCATTGTGGTTACCAAATGCATTACAGATGTTTGTCTTGTTTTGATTTTTTTGGTGTTTTATATATTTTCAATCTGAAAAAAAACCCAAACCCCAAAATGGAAAAGAGCGTCTAATACATACATTTGATATAGAGTTTCTTATTTATAATGCCAAGAATATCTGAGTGCCCAGAAGCATGAGTTTGAAAGAACATGTTACATTATCTCATGACATCCCCTAATAACAATGTTAGCTTGTTAGGAATTAAATTTTAAATAGAACTGCAGGAGTGACAACCCATATTTCACTTAAAATAAGTTAATATGCTAAACCTGATGACAACTCAAAGTTAAAAAACAAGAGATGCTGTCTCTAGCTTCTTTTTTCCACCTCTCAATCAAATTAATAGGTGTTTCAACATGATCTCTGAACTTTCAAACATTTTTCTATAACTACTGGTTAAAAGGCATAATGTGTCAGTAGCAAAGCTGGAAAAGAATGGTGATTTGGCAGCTCATTTGCCTTCTGGAAATGCCAAAATCCAAGTAAAACTAACCAGAAAAAGAATTTTGAAAAGAAACATTTAGAAACAAAGCGACATAGAACAGACAAAACATTTATTCTTGAACTCACATACATTAAGAGTAAAGGTTTCTGTTATCAAAAAAGACCCCAAAACAAACCCAAAGCCTTATAAATGGGAAAAAAAAAATTACATCATGCTATTTTGATGATCTCTGCCCTTAAAAATAAGCCTTATATTTAAACTGGCACCGCCAAAATAATAAAAAAAATTTGAAAAAAAAAAAAAAAAGAAAACAGACTTCTTAATTCAAATGGAAAGACTTTAAAATATGAACAAAAGTATTCTGTCTCTCTGTTTTAATATTGCTCTATTTGCAAGCCTAGCTCTAGGTTTTGCATTTGCAGGCACATGAGGTGGAAAGCAGTTTTCTCTCTCTCTCTCGGCCTGAGGCTACTTCTCCCTCTGACATTCCTCCTTATCTCTGTGCCCAGTTACCATCCCACCATCCTTCATAGCTCATCACCCTGGGGTCTGGTTTGGTTTTTTTTTTTTAAACCAGACAAGGATTTCTCTTGTCCCTCAGCACCGTCAGAAGTCACCCTACAGAAGTCTCTGCGCTAGTAATTAACAGGAGTTAGATGGGCTAAAGATCTAAGATGCAAATGAAGATCACTGGCTACATCTTGATTATAAACTGCTAACTTTAACAGTGCAGAACTAATCCCATTTTAAGCTCCTGCCCATAGCATCATTTTAAAAAGCAGAATAAATCATTAGACAGAATGATGATGGTGGTTGTGAACCCACACAGTTAATTTTCAACCAATGGCCATGAATATAGATTTTAAGTTTCAATATATACCAGCCTTCATTATTTTTTTTTATTAAACATTTTTTTAATTAAACATTTATAGCACAATTCTGAGTCTGAAAAAAACTGCTTTTTTGTAAATCTCTCTGTGAACCATTTCACTCTGAGGTATTTTTGAATGGCAGACAAAACAGAAAGGGGATTTCTCTAAAGAAATATTAAAATAATGTTATTTATTAGGTTCATTTAATTAGGAGAAAAACAAATAAGAAAGTCATTGGCACCTACTGAAAATGTCAGATTGAATACCATAAAAGCTAAGAGAAGAAACAAAACCGGTTGCTGCTCAAGGAAACCTTAATTCCCTGATTAAACACAATCTTTTTCTGTAGAAAGTTCCGCTTAGCATAAAAAATTGGGTTCAGCTGCAGCTCTAACAGAAGCAAAAGCCTTATCTGCGTGAGGGTTTTAGTCACTATCTTACAGCTGCTGTAGCAAAAAGCACAAGAGCCTTGGTTTGAAGCTCGGCACTCGATTGAACTCTGATGTCAGACGTTACAGCGGGAGCTGAAAACTTTAAAAAAAAAAGAGAAGGCTAGAATAAAGTGGGGGCTTTTTTTGTTGGTTTTTTTTTTTTTTAAATAATCCTATCCCAAACCCTCTTTGGCAATTTTAAGCCACTAATTGCCAACTAATTATTGTAGAGGTGTCACACAATGAGGAGGAAAGCTAACAATCTGTTCTTATTGATTGGGATTTGCAGGTTCAGGTGGGGTGTCTTTTCAGGTATGGTCAAAATCAGGTACAAAATCTCTGAGGGAGGCACAGTTTAAGGGAAAGAAAAGAAATACCAATGTCAAACTGCTTCAGCAGGCCTCTTGTTTTGAATACTGCTCTTGGAGCCAAAACATTGTCTGTATGTCATTTCTAAACTCTACCCACTTGATTTCTTTGTTTTGTGGAGAAACAAGAAGCTGAAAAACAGGAAAGTTCACTTTGGGTACAAGGCTTATTTTCCACTTAAGCCTACAGGTCACAAATGAAGGGTTAAGTGAAACCAGGCTTTGTTTTTCTCAATCTCGAAAATATATTAAACCACATTAAAATAGCTTATAATTTAAAGGAAAATTCTTTTAAATCCTCTGAATAAAAATGCTTTCACGGAAAATAGAAATGTACCTAAAGACCACAGTATTCCAGTGCCAATGCCAAGATGTATTTCCACCTGCACCAAGATACTAAAGAAGGGATTCCACTTTTCCCAAATTCCAAAACTTAATCAGTTGACATCTGGCTCAAACAGCAAGTTTTGAGCTGTTAGAAGCCCTACTGTTAATTAAAACAACTGATAACTTTGTATTTGATCAACAGAACGCTCTATTTACATAAATAAATAAATAAATTCCAAAAGTAAAGGGAAATGTTTTGTTTTGTTTCTTCTCTTCTGGAAGGACAACTCATATTCCTGTACTGGTTTCATACATCTCCACGAAACTTGCAAAATTTGAGTCACCCTTAAACAAAAAGGTGGCAGTTTATCCTATGACTGCGCAAACTGAAAACCAAAAGTATTTTTTTTTTTTGTTCCAACAAAGCTGGAGGACAAAAGCAGGGGGAGAGAGGAGCACAATAGCAGCAAAGGGAGGGCAGGTGACAAAAAAGGAGGAGAAAGTAAGAATATACAGCAAAGGGTGGTGAAAGCAAGAAGTTATGAGGAACAAGGTAGGGAATAAGGAAAAGAAAATCAATCCCTTCAGGAACAGAGCTCCTCCTCATTCATAGTCACTCACCATGAAACTCACTCAGGCATTATGAAAAGGGCTGAACGCCCCGTTGCCAAATCCCCTGTTATTTAATTGGGAAATTTTTTGTTTGTTTGAGGATCCAGCTTTTCTATCTTAATGATTATGTGAGCAGCTTAAATTAAACTTTTAAAAGGGCATTTCTAGCCCTCACAACATATGAGAAGGTGAGGCTAGATCACTCAAGTAGCAGAATACAGGTGAAAAGAACAAAAATTCCCCTCACCAATTTTTTTCCTTTCATATTGACTTAGGATCTGTATTTCTGATTTTAAAGGCCAAAAATCATTAGGAAACACTTTTTCTTAAAAAACATGCACCTCCCATTGCTGCAAATAAACCCTACAATTCTCATCTGGCAGATATATGTTTTAACATGTTTGTTTTGAACATTCAACGCAATGTTCCTCCAATGTCTATGAAAATTGCCAACTGTTGTCTGAGGCTGTCAACAAGCCAAGAGAAACTATGATGCAAATGTGACTTTAAGAAAACAAACCGTTGAGATGGCACACTTTCACAAGTGTTTCCAGTAGACTGGGTTTCAGGGAGCAACCTGGTCTAGTGGGAGGTGGCCCTGGCCATGGCAAGTGGTTGGAACTCAATGATTGTTAAGGTGACTTCCAACTTGAACCATTCCTATGATTCTAGGACTGCATCTGAGAACCAAGAATGTGCATGTTGAACATGAACACTAATGTCATACCATGAACACTAGTGCTGTCATCCCTCTTAACATCAAGAGTTGGTTGACGTCTAGCAATGCAGAAGCGTTCTGTCACATGCCATGGGTACCAGAGCCAGCCAGGCAAAAGGTATATCTCAAGTAAACAGTGCCAAGAGGGATGGAGCTGCAGCCAGGGGTCACCTACCTCCTCCCAGCATACGTATTTCTATCTCTCTGTAGCTGAACACTAGCCACTTTCCTCAACCTCAAGCATCCAGCAAGAAAGGTGTTTATGTTCAGGCCCGAATTAATGAAACCACTACAGGGAACGAGAAACAAATGGAAAAAATATGCTCTCACAAGGACTGCTACGGCAGTGACTAATTAGGTTTTTCCAGCACGGCTCTGCTGCCCAAAAGCAAGTGGTGAGATTTTGTTGGCACTGAGGATTTTTTCTGAGCACTGGGATTTGTTCTCCTAATTCTGAATTGAACCGTCATAGATTTGGGGCTTGTGGGATGCCATGCATTGGCCTAAGGAGTGGAAAATAACTTTTGGTAAATGTTTAGTACTCTATAAAGCTGTTGTCTATATGTATCTATACAATAATTCGTGAAACATTTAAAGTTCTAGTGTCTTTTTACTATCTAAATTTAAACTAGTAACACCTAGGCTGCTGAGTTCCCTTGAATTTCTGACACATATTGAAAAACCTAATTATATTCCTCAAATAGGTAAGCTGCTATTACAGCCAACACTTCTGAAAATACACTGCACCTGAATAGGCAAGAAAGGTTGCAAAGCAGCACTGCTTTAGATATTTATAATGCAAAAAGCTATTAGGAGAAATTTGGAGTCTGAGGAAGAGGAGGCTGAGGGGAAACCTCATAGCTCTCTACAACTACTTGAAAGAGCATTGTAGAGAGGTTGGTGCTGGTCTCTTCTCACAGGGAATTAGCGATGGAATGAGAGGGAATGGCTTCAAGCTGCAACAGGGTAGGTTTAGGCTGGGCATTAGAAAAGCATTTCTCCCAGCAAGAGTGGTCACACCCTGGACGGGGCTGCTCAGGGAGGGGGTTGAGTCCCCATCCCTGAGTGTGTTTCAGAGTGGTTTAGCTGTGGTGTTGGGGGATCTGGTGTAGGGGAGAACTTTGTAGAGTGGGGCTGATGGTTGGACTCGATGATCCCAAGGGTATTTTCCAACCTGAATGATTCTGTGATTCTATGAATTCAGAACCTGACCCAGGCAAGAACTGAATCAGTAGCAGCTTTGCCCTTCACTCAGCTGGGTGTAGCATAAAACCTTTTAGGGACAAATATAAGCTTTACAAGAAAACAGAGTGATTACACGAAGCCAGACAAAACTACCTGGTTGTTCTTTATATGTAGAATTCTTTAAGGTCATCAAAAAACCACATTCTAGTTATACTTCACATGAGGTGAACATGAAAATGGCATAACAGCTTTTAGTACAAGCTGAGACATTAGCACTCAAGTACAATCCTGAAAAAACTCAGTTTGATCTCACAAGGGCATTCCCGTTCATAACCTATTCTTATTCACCTAAGACCATGTTCCTCTTTTGAGAATTACCGAGGAAAGCCACAGTCTGTAGATATATTCAGCAGTTCAGTTATGATTTATATTCACTCATAGGCAGCCGTTCAAAAAAACATCAGCCAATATGTAGATTTAAAAAAAAAAAAAAAAAGTTAAGGTAAAATGTTTTAGACTAATCGGCCTGTGTCCAAAAGTGTTCTTTCTCTTGACTTCTCAATACTGAGTCCACTGCCAGTCACTCAGAACTAAAATGTTGTTTTAGCAATCACTCCTGGAAGTTCTTCACTCTCCGAGGGAAGCTAAACCTTTGCAGATTTTGATGATATCAACAGGTTTCAGACACTCTGTACCTACACAACCAAACCTCAAGTGGTCAAAGTATTACTCCCAAGGCTGCTTACTTATTCACTGAATATAAGAGCTGAGTAAGTACAAAGAATGAACATGTGAAACAGCTTTACTCCTTGATTTTTTGATGTCTCAAAGCATCCGTACCAGTTTACCTCTAGAAAAATCTACTAACATTCTGGTCTTCCTTGTATATCAAGCATAAACCAGCAAATATTACTGAAATTTTCCATCAGTTTCTTGACACTTACCCTTCCATATCTGTTAGCATAGGACCCTGTAAGCAAGGAATGGAAAATGATGATTGTCTCATCCAAATCCCAAATGAATACTCTCTGTAAAAAGAGAATCAAATCAATGTGTTCCTCTGTGAAGCTGATACTTGAAATGGAAAGTTAAAATTTGAATCAGTAAAGCGCACAAATGAGAAAATTGTATTGAAATGGTTATATATTAAAACCATAGTTTCCTTGCCATTTATTTTCAGAACTAACAAGTTTTTTCCAGAATAGGGTAATACAATCTGTTAGCTTTTTACTACAATTGCTATTATATCAAATTATTCTATTAGAATAGAATTATAGTTATTGTCGAATGCACACAGAAAATGAGGTTGTACAATGTACTATTTTAAAGCCAGATGTGAGGTAGAAGCTGAAATAAATGAAGCCTCTGAAAATTAAATCTTTGGGGTCTGAATTCTGTATTTCTGCAAGTCTTACAAAACAAAGGTCATATAACTGCTCTTGAAAATTACCGCTAAAAACAAAATAAAGCAAATTGCTGCTAAGCACTTAAATGCCCTTAATCTATGTTCATTTTTAATGGATTTTAGGCACCTGAAGAATGAAAATTATGAACTTTGATACAGCCTGTGTAAGAATTTATGGCTTCAGTAAATAATTCTTTCACTTACAGCCAATGGAAAATATGTGTTTTAAATTTGTCCTCTGACCACACATGAAATGATATTTTAATGAAAAATAAAGTGTTCGAATACAAGTATTTTAAATCCTGGTGAGATTGTATTTCCCATGATGACAAATGGGCTAGGCTTCTGGAAAGGAAAAGTAACACAGTGTGGACCCTCCTAGCTGTGGTGTGTCACTGGAGATGTGTTCTCAACATAAAGCACGGGCCACTGGGAGGAATGTGAACATAGCACAAGAGAACAAAACCCACTATTGTGCTGGAAGCTTCTCCTGGCCAAAAGCAAATCTTTCTTTGACTTGGGAAAAGCTGGATCTTTCTTTTTTTTTTTTTNACTAAAATACTGACAGGAAAAAAAAAAAAAAGAAAGGGAGCTCCAAAGCCACTTTATTTTTGATGTGTAAATTATACTTCTCTGCACAAAATAATGGTAAAAATAAGCATCTGTAGCAGGTCAAAAACATCTAATATAATGTACCTCTAGATCAGAGTCAGGTGGTGGTGAAGGATTATTGTTTCTTCTGCCACGTCCACGTGATTTCCCATCTGAACTACGACGCAATCTATCTGAATCTGAATCTTTAATGGGTGTTGATGGACTGTGGATTGTACTGTATTCTGCTGTAGTAAAGAAATGACATTTTTACCTTTCAGCTTAAACTTCAAAACGTTCAACTTGCTTGTTACATGTGACAGGAAAACCTGGATGTTCGCTAGAGAGTCCTAGCTAAAATAATTCAATCTACAATGGTAAGTGGCAATGCTGATACATAACTTAATTCAATCAAGTTCAAATTATACATAAAAACAGAGAGAGAAGAAATTATTTCAGTAAACAAATAAAAAAGAAGTAAAAAGAAATAAATCTTCTTTCCTTCAAATCACATAGAAGATCATATCACTTCACAAACAAGATTAAACTCTAAATGAAAAATGTTAAGGGATACCAACTTTGTTTTTAAAGAACATTGATTTAATTCTAAGTTTTCAAACATGCTTTAAGACAACCATTATGGTGACTGGTAAGAAAAAACCGTCCAGGTGTGAAAATAATAACAAAAAGAAACTGAAAACTTTTCCAAATTGCCTGGTTGCAGACACTTCACTTTCGGATTGCTACATCTGAGCCAGATGAATAAAATTCTTTCTAAATATGGCATAAAATAGAGTCCTTATTTTCACAGGGCAAGTTCAATAAATAAGTTTTAAATATATATCAAGTATGAAAATGAAATTTATAATTCTTCCAAGGCCTACTCAACACTGAACTTTTCCAATGTGCACCTTCAAGAAAGGGCACATTCTTTATGAAGGGTATTATATATTAATTATTATGCTTCAGCAGCATCTATTAATAAAACATTTACTGCCGTTGAACAGGTTAAAAAGAATGATGATTTACGTATGTAAGAACAACAAATTTTTCCTGAAAAGGTGCCAGATGGGAGTTGTTTTGCTATTCTTAACATCCACAGACTCAGTAACAGTGAAGCTCTCGAACACTAACAGAGCAGAGACCCAGCGTAAATTATCCTTCCTAACTCATTTAATCAGAAGTACCATAACTCCTCAGAAATACAACAACACGTTTTAAAAACTCTTTTCAAGACTTTCTTTCACAGCCTTAAGTTCACAGAGAAAATACTTTTATTTTGATGGTTATCGTTAATTTTGTTTTCCTAAAAAAACCCACTATTTTTGTGAAGGCAGCTGGAATTTTCAGCATACTTTATATTTATGAATTTCACTTCTCAGTTAACATTAGCTACTCTTCAGAGTTCAGTTGATGTGGATAACTGTATCAATGTTAATTTTCTTTTTAATCAGCCCAGACCGTGGCATTCCCATTTGAACAGGCAGGTATACTTCTTACACAAGTGATTATTTCTTCTAAAAAAACCCATCCTGTTGAGGTCAAAGGTTAGATTAAGGAGGAGACTGGACATCTGTGTAACATCACGTATTCACAATTACTCAAAATAACAACAGTTGCTTGTGCTGAATGAAAGGAAAAGGTCTTGAAATGCTCATGTTCAGCCTTCAAATCTACACTTAATGGAAATTAGTATATATCATATATTTCACATTATACTTCTATCTAAATATCTCAGGCTACATTAAATGAAGCAGGATAACAAGTTAAGATGTAACTCAAGGTACAACAAAGAATCTCAGAAAAGACTCGACCTACATCTAAAAGAGTGATTCTGTGCATGTGCCAAAAACCAAATATCATCCAGCCATGTCAGTCTACATAACTAAAGACAGAGGTTTAAATGTTGAGGATCATCTACATCCCAATAAAATATATTTTTCCTATGACAATGTACACTTCAGAATATTTGTTTAACCTATTTAAACTCTGAATGCTGATTGGTCTTTCACCTACATATGTAAACATAAATAAGAAATGATAACTCAACTAGTACAAGTTTTCACAATCTTTTAAACTTATGTGTGTTTATCTGCTGTACATTATTTTTATTATCAAAATACTTAATAAAAAAGAAAAATAAAAGAAAGAAAACAACGCAAAAAAGTCTTGAAATAAATTACAACCCAGCAACCCAGTAAAATAAACAGACCAGAATTTCTCCAAATGGTGTATTGGCCATTGATGTTCTAAATATGCTCTCTAAAACTCATATGTAATGAAAAATTGCATTACCTATTGTCTAATTTAAATTAAAGATGCTCTTGGTCTCTTGACAATGTTTTTAGGAGTTTGGTTTGTTTTTTAAATTCTTCTCCACAGATTTTATATGTGTACAAAATTTAAGTATTAAACTTATAATAATAACAATAACTAATAATAATAATAAAATAGGGAACAGATAGCATAAACAAAGCTTCACAGGGCTGCAAGTCAGGGTGGAGGCTGATTTCCATCTCCCCTTCAGAGGTGTGAGTCATCCATCTAGACCCCCACCAGGCAGAACAACTCCCAGCCCAACCTCGGGACCCCAAGATGGGCTGGGTACACCTTATCCTACCCTTCTTGGTACCACTGTACCTGCCTCATTCCCAAGAGAGATTTGTCCACCTTCCTCTTGGGGATCTCTCTGGGAAATCTACTCTGGTGGTTTAACAGCCATGCCATCAGAAACAGAACATAGAACTTCAGCTTCCGTCACAGCAATGTAAATTCAATCTATGAAAGCAGGGGAAAAAAGTATTCCCTTCATTGTATTTGCAGGCATTTGAAGACTGTTCTCAGGTCCCCTTTGTTGTTAGGTTAACCCTCCCCTGATGATCCTCTTTTCCAGGTTCTAATTATTGGTCTCTATAGTATCTCCAAACTGAACACAGTAGTTCAAAACAAAGGCAAGAGAAGCTTAGCTTCCCACGTACCCTCCCCTGGACACCAGTTGGCAGGAGATAATTTGCATTTTCTGCAATATTTTCAATAAACATTACTTTCAGGATCCCTAGATCATCTTCCAAGGAGGAAATGAAGCCTGATGGGTCATTTCTCAAAGACCTGGCCAAATCATCAAATCTTAGAATGGTCCAGGCCAGACATCCAGGGGATGTTCCAGACCAGGGACCTCTAGGGTCATCTAGTCTGACCTCCCCGCAGTCAGCAGGGACACCCCCAACTAAACCATGCTGCCCAGGGCCTCCTCCAGCCTCCCCTTGAATATCTCCAGGGAAGGGGCCTCAACCACCTCCCTGGGCAACCTGGTCCAGTGGTCCACCATCCTCAGAGTAAAGAAACTATTCCTAATATCCCATCTAAATCTGCTCTTCTCCAGCTTGAAGCCATTGCCCCTCGTCCTGTCACTGCAGCCCTTTGTAAACAGACCCTCCCCAGCCTTTCTGTAGCCCCCTTCAGACACTGGAAGACTGCTCTTAGGTCTCCCCGGAGCCTCCTCTTCTCTGGGCTGAACAACCCCAGCTCCCTCAGCCTGTCCTCAGAGCAAACGTGCTCCAACCCCTTGATCATTTTTGTGGCCCTCCTCTGGACCCATTCCACCAGGTCCACGTCCTTCTTATATGCATTGCACAAGAACTGAAGAAAAACTGAAGACACAACATTGCCAATATTTGGAGCTTCTGCAGGAAAGCTTCTCCTACTCAGGAGTTTCATCTGTTATGAACAGCATAACAGATGGCAGAAACCAATGGGGGAAATGTGACATCGTGTGCAAGAAACTTATTCCATGTATGTAAAGGCAAAGTATGGCATGTACACCTTGGATTAACGCTGTTCGACAGGCCCTCCATGTGCAGGGCCGAGTTACCAGCTCACTGTCCAGTGGTTGCTCACAGATCCTCATAAGGAAACCCAGTTAAAGAATCCTGTATCCAGCTGACCCCTGAGCCTGGAGAAGCCCAAGCCCTGACAAATTATGGAGCAAGAAAAACAACAGCGGCTGAGGGTACTCGGTGTGCCGCTAACATTTGGAGTACTGAGAGCGATCTGCAGGGAAAGGTAGAGCCTGGAAGGAGCTGCCAACATTCCCCATCCCACATTTGTGCAGTTCATCATTCCTGCCTAAATGTATACCTCACACCTGCTCCTATTCAGATCACATCTCCCATTTTTTGAGTTCTCACCCTGTCTCCAAAGAACTCGCGGCCCCTCTCAGCATGGTGTCATCTACATATTTAATAGGCAAACACATTCTGTTCCGTCATCTAAATGATTAATGAAAATGCGGTCTGGTGCTAGGCCCACGGCAGACACTGAGGAATGCTGCTGTATCCATCATTCTATTTCAACAGCGAGCTCTCACTGACTTCTCTTTGGACGTGTTTCTAAACAGCTTTATATCATTCTGCTGTATTTCCTGCCAGGCTGCTTTAAGCCCAGTTTGCTCACGAGATCGTTAAATGATAAGATTTAACTGTCAGGGCAGCAAAAGCCTTGCTGAAGTCAAGCTATATAACACATTATATAGCAGAGGGCCACGAAAATGCTCAGAGGGCTGGAGCCCCTCTGCTGCGAGGACAGGCTGAGAGAGTTAGGGTTGTTCAGCCTGGAGAAGAGAAAGCTCCAGGCAGACCTTAGAGCAGCCTTCCAGTCTCTAAAGGGGCTCCAGGAGAGATGGGGAGGGACTCTTGATCAGGGAGAGGAGCCATAGGACAAGGGGGAATGGTTTTAAACTGAAAGAGGGGAGATTTAGATGAGATCTCAGGAAGAAATTTGATCCTGTGAAGGTGGTGAGACACTGGAAGAGGTTGCCCAGAGAAACTGTGGCTGCCCCATCCCTGGAGGGGTTCAAGGTGTCCTTGCCCAGGGCAGGGGGTTGGACCTCAATGATCTTTAAGGTTTCTTCTAACTCTAACCATTCTATGATTCTATGATTATTGCTATAACCATTATTTTACATACATTGGTAGGAGGAGGTTAATTTGTTCAACCTCGGCTGACTCGTACCAGACACATTGTAATATTAACCATTGTATTTCTAAAGCACTGAATTTATTTTTATCTTATCCTGTTCTTGAGCATCACCAGGCACAGCAAAGCACAGCAGAAAGCTCAGCCCTCCATAAAATCATGAGTGGAAAAGGGGGTGAGGATCAGCTCTCCACTGCCTGTCCCAGCACTAAAAGCAAGATCACCAAAGGAAGCCGGCAGCAGCCAGGTCAAACACCAGAAGGAGGAGTTCAGATAAAAGCCAGGAGATTTGTGGCACATTTTGCCAAAACCCCCACCTCTAGGCTCCCAGAATATTATAAGGGTTCAAGAGGAGCCTGATGATGACCCTGGAAGAGAAGCGTTCAGGGGTGCTACAGCCATGCTGTATTTGCAAGTTGGGTCTGTGGGACCTAAAACGTGGTGGCAACAACTCCAGGCTTCACTGCTGCTTCTGGAAGGTCATTTCAGTGTAGATCCAGCCTGGTCCAGTCTCTAGGACCACTCTGCTGAGCCAAAGCTCTGCATTAATCGAAACTCCTGCTCCAAATTAAAATGCTAATATAGGCACAGCCTTATCAGACAAACAAGATCATCTTTGGAAATCCCCCCAGATGAAAATATCTGGAGTTGGAAAAGTTCTTAGGGCAAGTCTTATACAAGCTCAGCCTGCCCCTGCCTCTCCTGGGGCGTCTGCTGATGGCCACCGTAGCAGGGAGGTACAGGGCCAGTTGATCCATGAGCCTGGACACACATTTCTGTGTGTTGTACATGCCTTCACAAAATTCTATTAATAACGTAGCAACAGTTATTCTTCTGCATCCATTAATGGACACATCATTCTAGCTCTCTCTGTGGTGGCACCTCTCCACACTCTGCCCCAGGCAGGCAGGCACAAAACATCACAGCTTTCTGCTTCACACACTCAAGAGTTCCCTCTTCTAAATCTTGACCAAGACCCAATCTTGCTTTCTCTAGTCTGACAGAAAAGCATTTTAAACCCAGGTTCTGTAAATGTATGCCTCCTTTTCCAGGTGTGACTGGTGCCCCTGGCAGTAACCCCTCTAGGGTACGGTGACACCAAGCCAGAAAAACTACATGTAACCATGAGGAATAAAAGATATTTGCACCCTGGTTCACGTACAATACATGAACCATTCCACAGCACGCTCTTCCCTTTGCTTCAAAGCACCAGATTATTGCAACTGGACATAATATTTCACACAATCACAGAATGCTATGGGGTTGGAAGAGACTGATCAGGAGATCATCTAGTCCAAGCCCCCTGCCAGAGCAGAAACACCCAGATCAGGTCACACAGGAATGTGTCCAGGTGGGTTTTGAATGTCTCCAGAGAAGGAGACTCCACAACCTAGACAGTACAGACACAGAGATACCATTTGCAGTACCAAATTCTGTAATTCCTATCCATTTGTTATGGAAATCCCCACTAAGTCATTCCTGTATTTTCTTGCTATCGATTTCAATGTACTACACCACTATAGCATCAAATGACAAATCTGGGGAAAACTAGCAATTCCAGAAATCCCAAAACCAAGTCCAGGTAAATCCGACTGGCAAGTGTACGGACAGAGCTCTTGCTGTTGACAAAGGCATTGCAAATTTCATCAGACTTTTTCCCTACTACACTGAAAGGATATGCAAAAGAGAGTAAAGGCACATTATCAAAGTATTCGTATCTCATGGCACAATGTAAATCTCATGGACAAGATGGGTTTGGGACAGCTTGTATAGTCAAATGTCTCTGCAAGGAGGTATGTACAAATATTTTCCATTTAGATTGTGCCCAGGATAATTGGTTTCCCCTCAAATCTTACACTTCACTTTGAATAAAGACCTTAAACCCTCATGCCAGTGTTATTTCAACTCCCATACAGCAAAATAAAAATATAAAGATACGGGTAGTTTGAATATGTCAGTCTCGTGCTATGTTTTCCTTACTTTTGCATAAATAAAGCTGACTTTTGCATAAATAACGCTAAACACAAAATTTCATGAGCACTAGACAAATGTCTTCCCATACTGCTTACATAAAATTGGACCAGGATTAAATAATGCAGCAACTCCACTCAGATACGTGAGGATTTTTCTTTGGGTTTTTTTTTTTTCTCACTTCTCTATAAGATCATGACGTTAGTAGTAAGTAAGTAAAAGTGCTAAATAACTGTTGCAAGACATACAATAATACCTGCTGACAAGATCACAGAAGGAGGTTTTCAGGGCTGTTTTGACGAAAAGTCAAAATCTTCACCTGAAAACAAATCTAATGTCTGTCTATTGAGATCTATCACATACTATTATAAACTCGACACAAACCCTCAATAGTCTGTTAAAAATATTGACAAAAATGACTATATATTTCAAGGCTTCGCTGACCTTTTGATTTAGGATTGTATATTCAAGATAATGATAAATATCATTAACTGCATGTCTTGTATATGACAATACACATTAACATATGGCAACAACTATAGTAACAAGCACTGCAGTGGTCCAGATTTTATTTTCTCCAATTTTCAGTGTTGAATTAGAAAAAAGCTGAAGCAATCCCATAACAGGCATCTAGTACCTCTCTCCATGTAGGCATTTCTTCCTTACTCATTATTTGCACTTTCAAACGATTTGAAATTATTGGAACATTCAAAATTATTGGAAAATACTGAAACAATTTGAAATCCTACTAAAAGCAATAATAACCATCCTATTTAACTGTTTTTAAAGGTCTATTGAAAAGGTGGGTTGTGAGGTGAATTGAGTCTTGGCTGTGTGACAGGACTCGGAGGGTTATAATTAATGGAGCAGGGTCAAGTTGGAGGCCTGTAACCTCCAACTGGTGTGCCCCAAGGGTCAATACTCAGTCCAGTCTTGTTCAACATACTCATCAATGACCTGGATAAGGGGACAGAATATATCCTCAGCAAGTTCGCTGATGATACCAAACTGGGACTCCAGAGGGCTGTGTGCTGACATCCAGTGCGACCTGGACAGGCTGGAGAGCTGGGCAGAGTAGAACCCCCTCTGCTCTGCACCAGTGAGGTCACAACTGGAATGCTAAATCCAGTTCTGGGCTCCCCAGTTCGAGAGAGATCAGGAACTACTGGAGAGAGTCCAGTGTAGGGCAACAAAGATGATGGACAGATTGGAGCATCTCCCTGATGAGAAAAGGCTGAGAGAGCTGGGACTCTTTAGCCTGGAGAAGAAAAGGCTGAGGGGAGACCTTCTTCATGCTTGTAAGTNTAGCGCATCAGGTTTTTAACCTCAACATATCTTGTGACAGGGAGCCAGACTACAGACTACATATTGCTGGATGCAATGTAAAAGAGTTAAAAGTTTTACATTGCTAGTGTAAAAACAGGAGAACAATCATTATCAGAAAAGCAAAACCAGTGCTGTACTTGGCTGTTCATTATTGAATCCAACCTCATTTCTGTTTTTTTACAGAATTTTCATTGAGTTTCCTTCTTACATAAAAATATACTTTAGATTTATTCTTCATTTATATTTATGAGAAAGAGCAAACAATAGAACACTAGTAATGCACTGTGAATACAGCAGTATTCGTTTCCATACAGGTATTAGTAAAAAGTTGCCTATATAGGCTTTTTTTTCACTCTGTTTCCCTTTCCTGCCTCTAATTTATTGTTATGAAATATAAGGAGAAACTGTAAAAGGACCTTTCCCCTTTAGCAATATTAAATGCGACACAGCATTCAAGGGAAAAAAAGTCTAGTCTTAAGAGCAAAATGGTGACCCGTGGCTGAGAACAATTTCTGTTGGCTAGCACAACCCTCTTGGGCTGTATTTAATCTGCCTTGTGAAGTATGTGAGTAATCGGGGAAAAAAAAAACCAACAACCCTATATTTCCAACTTATTTGTTGCAGATACCAAGAAAACTGAAAGAGATCAAATCTCAAGAACAATGCAAGTCTCTCTTGCGAGAAACACTGTTTTAATAAATTACAAATACAGCATCATACAAAATAGAAGGGTAAATTCACCTTTATGACTGAATTTCTAAACAAGTAGCTGCACATAAAGAATTATTTATTAGCAGCTGTGATGATGGAATTGAAATAATGCAAGAGAAAATTATTGAAGCTTTAGAAAAAGTAGTCATTTTCTACATTAACTCTTAGAAATAGATATTATGAATGTCCCTCTAATTATTTTAGAACAGCAGGGCAGAGCATCGATTGGAGAAACAACTCCATCTGTCCAGGCTAAATTTCAATACTGGCCAACAGCAGGTGACTGTGTGACAGAGCATAAAAAGGACAGACAGACACACCGTGCTAATTCAGCCACTGTCTCCAGTGATTTTTTGTGTCAAGAATTTCTCAAATTGATGGTGGAGTCTGTGTAAATCCAATCTCTTTGAGTTTGCCAAAGTGATGCTTGAACTGGCATCAAGTTTTTTCCATCTACAACATCCTGCTAAGCTGTATGCAACGTCAAGAAATATTTCCTTTTTTTCACTCCAAACCTACCTCATTGAATTCTAATAGTGGAAGGGGGAGTGAATTATTGCTCACTAATCTACTTCTATTATTTTTTATAATTTTATTTATTATTACTTCTCTTAAATACTGCAGCTCAGATGAAAAAAACAGCAACTCGCTGTCCATACCTGGGATAATCCACTCTTGTATGGACTAAAGGCTCGTCCCAGCAGGAACGTAATCTATTTTTATTCAGGTGAAAAACATTTTCTTCTGTAAAGCAAAAGTTAGGATTCTACAAGTGGATAAAGAAACTTCGAAAATCCTTACTTTTGAACTGAAACAAAATTTCCAAGGTAACCTGAAGTAAAGCACACATTAAAAATTGTAAATGCCATACTGAGATTAATTGCCTTTGTTTAATAATTTTCCGATTATGTCACTAAAAAAAATACAGCCTTCTGTTCACAAGAAAATAACATTAATTTGTATATGTGATTTATGGAGACAGGGCCTTTCAAACTCTGTGCAATGAAAGGGTTTTGTCATGACTGAGGTGGAAGCAATTGTTCAGATCCCCGTAAAAAAGAGGAAGAATAAACACTAAGCACGGAAAATCTCAGGTTCTTCTACAAGAATCCCTGGACATTCCCAGATTGCACGGCAAAAAAACTTGCACATTTAGCTAGGAACTGTGGGAAACCATAGAAGGATTATTTTATATTTGGACAAGGAATTAAACATATTTTAAGTGAAATTAACGGAGCTTTCTGAGTCTGCAAAACTCTCCTAAAAATGTCACAAGAGCACGTAATTACTTTCCCTCTTTTCACATGTTTCTCACCAGGCTCTTCTGTTTCACTTACTGGCCCAAATTCACAGGAACCACCTATGTCTGTCAAATGATTCTGGTGCCTCTGTAAAGCCTGAAGGCTGCTCTGTGCTTGTCCTGGCACAGTTGAGAACTGCACAGATTACACGGGTTTTTTGTTGGATTGGGGCGGGGGGGGGGGTTGTTTGTTTTTTGGGTTTTTTCTTTTTTTTTCAAATATAGAAGATGCCTAGGGATATCAGCATTCAGTAAGAACAGCTGCAATTCAGCAGCTGGAGCCCATCCTGCTAAAGGGGGACGGTAGCCTTATGTGATGGCTCTGCACTGCTCCCCACCAGCCCTCACATGCAGAGTTCCAGCTGTGGCAGAGAATCAGTAGTCTAACTTGACCAGGTGTGGCAAAAGGTCCTACAGAAATTTGACTAATTGTAATTAAACCTTTGGTTAGTTTGCTCCTTTCTTCTGTGGGTTTGACCCAAATGTGGGTTTCCTTCTCTCTAATATGCCTTTCACTTCTCCCCATTACACCTGAATTCGCTTTCTCCATGCTGATCCCCGTTTTCTTCGACCTCAAACTTCATCTTCTGAGCACTCTGAGCTCAGCTGAGGCTTCACAATAAGCCTCAGAAAGAAGAAAGCAAACAAATTTACACTGCCCAAGGGGAAATGGCAGGCACAGCACTGGATTCACTGGCTCATCCTCACCTCCCTGCTACCAGGGTTGAAGGTTTGTGAGGCAGCAAAAGGTTCTCATCTAATTCTAGCCTAGGAACCCAACGCTGGTATCTCAGCCACCTTAAACTTTTCTCATACCCATGGAGAGGCTTAAATTTGGATTAAGACTGTAGTTACGTCTATTCAGAGGTGCTCATCTCTCCCCGCACAATACAGTGGGGGCTTGATCTTAACTTAAATTAAGTTCTAGTACCTAAAGGGGGCCCCAGAAGAGATGCAGAAATGGACTCTTGATCAGGGAGGGGAGCTGTAGGACAAGGGGTTTTAAACTGAAAGAGGGGAGATTGAGATGAGATCTCAGGAAGAAATTCTTTGCTGTGAGGGTGCTGAGACCCTGGTAGCGGTTGCCCAGAGAAGCTGTGGCTGCCCCATCCCTGGAGGGGTTCAAGACCAGGCTGGATGGGGCTCGGAGCAACCTGGTCTGGTGGGAGGTGTCCCTGCCCAGGGCAGGGGGTGGAACTCTATGATCTTTCAGGTCCTTTCCAAGCCGAAACATTCCATGATTCTATGAAATGCTTAAAGACAAATGCATAAAGCTAAATGAAGAAATCTGGGTCTAGTCCTATACTTTCTGCCAACTGCAAGCGTGTTGGTGAAGGGGAACAGAAAGACGGATTTCATTAACTTCTCCTAATAGAGAGTGGCCCACAGCAGGTCCTTCCCAAAACTTGTCCCTGCCTGTGGTACAGGCAACCAGGAACTTCTTCAGACTTGTTAAATCAGTAATACAAATATCTCTGGGAAAGAGGTGGCAGTTCCAGCAATACCAGAGGAGGTGTGAACATGTCCAGGGAATGGCTATGCCTAAGCAAGCAGTTGTAGGACACCCATATAGGAAAGCATCAACTAGAAGAGGTCTTAGGTGGAAGATGAGAGAGCCCACCAAAATTCTTTCCAATTTTTAGACAAAACTTTCTTCACAAGCACGTGGAAGATTTGAAGGAGAAAAGAAAGACTTCTTAAAAAGGAACTGATAGAAAAGTTCTGCCCAGATGTATAGAACACAGAAAACTATTTAAATAGGGTGACAGCCTTTAAGCCACTAAGTCTGAGCTTGGCAAAAATATACTTCATCTATCCATATATGTGTTTATTGTTGCTTTTAGGAAGTATCAACTACTTTAAAAAATATATGCAAAGATTTTACAAAAAATTAAGATCCAGATGATACAACAATTCAATTTTATTGTCTGGATAAAAGCTAAAATTTGTTGACATTTGTTTTTGGGGGGTGAAAGGAACCAACTTAGAAAGAAAAGCGAACAAACCCACAAGAAAACAAAACCAAAACTTTAAAAACGAAGTGAAAAGCAGGGTAATTCTGCAGACCCCTATACATAGCCATATTCTAAAAGCTGCAGACTCCAATATGCATCCCTATATTTAGAAAGATTCCTTTCTCAAATACCTTGGACACACGTGTGATTTTGTGTATATAAACACACACCCCAGCTGCGTTTTTCTTCCCTGCTTTCAGAAAAAAAAAAAAAAACCCAAACCCAACACTCCATACAATTTTTTTTACTGGTACACACTCTTGCAGAATGGCAACAGAATTCTAGTAAATTATACCAAAGCTCGCATTGCACACGCAAGATCAGTCCCATCAAGTACTTCAGGAAAATGAAAAACAACCTCCTTCCAAAAAAAAAAAAAACCCAAAACCCAAACAAAAAACCCCCAACAAACTCCGAAACAAAACCTCCTGAAAACGTTGCCAAACCCCAGCTGCTTCTAACAGCGTTACTGAGAAACACATCTGCAAACTTGGGCTTTCTCTCTGACAGATTTCAAACTTCTGCCATCTACTAACTACTGACAGGCTTAACTGTTGAAAAATGTATCATTTTTTCTTTTCTTTCTTTCTTTTTTTTTTTTTAATAATGGGAAAAGTATTTTTCACCTCTCATTTCCAAAACCAGCTGGAGCAGTTTGGCATAAATGCTTAAAAAAAAATATCTCAACTAGTAAAAGACTGCCAAATTCCAACAAGAAAGGTAAAACGACTGGGAAAAAGGACAAGCCACTGAAAAATCTTTTATTAAAATGGAAACACTTGTGCAATTTCAACTCCCCACTACAAGCATTATTATGTCCTCTCAAAGGGAAAAACACAAAAGCTCTCTTTCAGGTGGACAGTTGGGCTACGGTCTGAAGGCCTCTTGATTTCAGTCTTACTTAGGAAAAATCAAAGGAGTTTATCTTAATGAAGAGAGAGCTTAAAAGCATGAGGTTCTGGTTTAGCATAAAGACTTCCCCAGATACTGCAATTTTTAACACAAGCATTTTACAAATAAATAAAAGCAACTTGTATTTCACGCAAGCTTTAAAACTTTTACTAATCCTGGCTTTTCTTTAGTCGATTTTCTGTTAGAATCTGTGTGAGACATGCCACAGGCTCAAGATTAAGAAATAATAAAAAAAAAAATAGTAAAATAATCGATAACTACACACACACACAGAAAAAAAAAAAAAGAAAAAAATCCAATGCAACCCCCTTTCAACTTACAAAAACGTGCCTCATAGGGACCATAAAATCCATGTAATTACCTGCTGCAGGATCTGTAACCGCTTGACTGGTGATGCCAGATGGTGGTTCCTGAAGCTGGTATGTTGCATTTGTGGAGGGTGTTGTTGGGCTGGTGTTGCTGTTTGTCATGTAATGGGAAGGATATGGCGAGCTATTATAATACTGTGCATATTGGCCCTGGCCAAAACTGGGATAAGAGGGATATTCCTGCAGGACAAAAAAAATAAAAATAAAAAATAAAATAAAAGCAACTGAATAGTCCATCAAAGTGTTGCTACTTTTTAGTATAAATTCCAAAATCTAACTACAAACACATGTCAGACTTTCAGCACGTGTGCTTCCTGGACTGGATGTTGCAGGACACCAAAACTGTGAGGCAGTTATAAACAATATCTAAGTGACACCTAATTTATGTCTTCTCATACAAACCGTTTATTAGACACGCTGCTGAAGACGTGACATCAACCCCAGACAATTAGTTCTACTATTGGAAGCAGACAAATTGAAGAAAAACATTTTATAAACATTAGTTTAACTTGAATGGATGCTAATCTCTTTCAAAAAGCTATTCAAGGGCTACATTTTTTGGAGTGGGTGAGAATTCTAAGTTTGCCCAAGTTTCCTCAACTCATATTTACAAATTTACCTGCTGCGAACTATTAAATCCAGTAGAATTTGTGAGTGAATTATTTCCTGCATATATTCCTGATGATGTTGTAAAACTGCTGCCTGAAACAAAATGAAAAATTATGTGAATTACTAAAACATAGGATCGGAAAATATCATAAGGATATGGCATATTTGTAATATTTCCCATATGTTGACCGATCTGGTTGTCATCGGCTCTATAACATGTTAATATATGGAAAGTGATAATTCATCGTTCCTACACTCTGTGTTTCATTACTGCAATAAAAAGAAAAATTTGAAATTTAGACAGGAATTTGGAGCCACCTCAGGTCAGGTCTGATTGAATATTAGGCTATCCCACCCCTCTGAATAATCACTGCTGTCATAGGCGTGAGGAGGGTTTCTTTACGTTTGGTTTTTGTTGAATGATAACAGCGAGCCTTGTCCCCAGAGATGCCATCTGCTCTCACTGAAGCCCACCGGCTCCTTTTCTACTGCCACCCTTCAAAACTGGGTCCCTCTCCCCACAACAAGCCTCAGCCCCTCTCTCAGGGACACCAAAAGCCGTAACTGCCTGCTCCGAAGAGCTCATCCCCACCATGAAGCCATCAGGATTCATTAATCGATCATAGACAGCCCCGGGCCGCAAACCTTCTTTTTTTGATAGAGTCCACCGGGTGTGACACAAGGGAAAAAAAGTAACTCTCTGAGAAGGGAGACCCAAGATTGAATTTAGCCTCGAGACTGAATTACTGCCTTCGCCTCCCTCCTCCCCTCAGGAGCCACCCAAAATAGACAGATGGGGCTCTTGTTGAATACCTAACCTGAGAAGCTGTTCCACTAAAAGGGCAGCAACCCCCTTTCAGCTGCTCTGCCCTCGCTGGTTATAACCCCGGAGTGACACAGCCACCAGCTGAGACATATGGATGCACAGGGTGAAGCTACACGAGCCACCAGAAAGTCTGTCATGGGGCAACCTATTGAACTCCTCCAGCGGGAGGGCACCAGCCAGCCAGGAGCTCCCATTAAAGCCTGCGGGTTGTTTGCAGCCTCCATCACCACCAGTGCACAGATATCCCAAGACCTCAGGGGGGGGGAAAACAAAAAAAAAACTAGCTTGCAGGTGAGCCAAGGAAGGCTAAAAACCAACAAAAAGCCCAGGTGTAGAGATGCACCCACACTCTGATGTACCCAACCCAATTAACCACCAAATCCCCGGCAGCGGTTTCTCCTTGGGAAAAGCCACGTTCCTTCCAACTCCAAACAGCCAGGAATGCAGGCAGGGCTGCAGGCTTGGTACAACCCCTGAAAGGGCATTTGTCACCTATTTACGCTTTTTTTAAACCAAAAAAAACGCCCAAACCAACCAAACAAAACCAACTCCACCACCCAATAGGTATCCTAGCTATAAAGAAGCGAGAAAGAAAAATATTTAAACGCTCTGATTGCAAAAGTTACCAAAAACGCACCCAAATTAAGCTTCAAAATAGAGCCCATCCAACAGCAGCGGGAGGAAAAGATGAGGCTTAAACTGAACGTGCGATAACGACTGTAAACATTTATCTCCTATTTGCTCTTAGCGCCAAAAGCTCTGTGGTTGTTGATAGATGCTACTAACCCTGCGAACTAAAATCAGATTACTTCAGCAGAAGAGTTGACATCCAAGTTTAGCAGATAGTACAGATAAACAGCACTAACGAGAAAAACATGCTGGCTTAAATTTAATTTAAAATTGGAAAACAGATGTTATTTTTTTTATTATAACAAACCCCAGAGCCAAAATACAGCTGAAAAATATTTTAAATTGCAAAACTTTGAAATGCTATTTTATTTCTAAGAGTGCTCTGGCTGGAAGAATCTAAGTCACTGTGTCTCTCCCTATTTCTGTAGTTATTTCTGAGTGAGGCAGCAACGCATTCAAACACAAGTTTGAGAGGTGCACGGTTTTGAACCGTTCTAAAAAAGACCTAAAAGGCCTCGTGTAGTTCTCAGAAGATAAAAAAAAAAGCCAAAAAACAAGTTAAATCCAAAACTTTTCTTTTTTTTTGAAGGGTATGTTATCATTCTACCAAAAGTTTGGCAAATAATTTGCAAGAGCAAATGAGAAAAGCAATTCCATGGCAGCCAGCATCTCTCCCTCCCAGACAAAGACACACACATTCTAACGCCCAGATCTCTCTCTTTCATCTCCTGGTCAGCGCTGGCTCCTCATGGAGGAGGGGTAGGGGTCTCCCAGACCGTAACAAACACGAAGCAGGTTTCTCCGAAAACGGCTCCGTGGGCCACCCAGAACTACTGGCTGAAAGTTGTTTTTAAAATAGTCCCCATTCTGCCATTTGTTTTTTAAATAACCGGCCGGGGCGCAGCGCGGGGCTGCTGTTCCCACCTTAGCTGAGCAAACCCAAAAATCAGAATCTCTGGCACAGCTCGAGCGACATTTACTGCCCCAAGCTGGCCGGCAACGTAGCTTTCAAATGTGATAAAAGCTGTAAATGCCAGGTCAAAGGTCTATTTTTGCAAAGAGCGAGGAGCCCACATTAAAGCTGGGAATCCCAGTCAGCGTCGGAAGCCAGCCGGTCCCTGCTGGGAGCGGGGCTTGGGCTCCAGGCGCGGGGCTCGCCCCGGGACGTCGTCCCTCCCCTGGGTATTGGCCACAGAGGTCCATTTGCTTGCCTGGTGGCTCAGCCTCCTTGCCATGGGCTACGTCCATCACCAGGGTACAATGTCTGTGGCAGAAGTTTAGCGTGGCCTCCCCTGGGAAAGCTGAAGAGGGCCAGATGGGCTATTTAAGCTCAAGGTTTCTTCCGTTTGCTTACAGTGTTTAAAAATCCTTGGCAAAGTCCTTCTTGTTGTCCTAGTAACTGCTTAGCCATCCAGCACAATATTTTTATACTGTATAATAATAACCGAATACCTTAACTTTTACTTTTTTATGGATGAATTCCCAAACCAATTGGTTAATATATTCTCAACCATCACAGCCTTGGTAATTAAAACAAGGCTGGTGCTCACCACAGGCTACCACCCATCTATCTATGAAGCAACTTACACCACAACCAGCTTGAGGAAGATCCTCGGGAGGGTATAGGTGGGGGGACAATGGGGAGACAGGGCGGCAGAACCACCTGGGTCCTCTTCCCACCCTCTACTCTCCTTTCCCCCCCCCCCTCCAATTATAGGGGTGATAAATCTCCATCAAGCAAAAAGCCAATTACCAGCATAACCTTAGCACGGAGTCGCAGGCAGCGATTTTCCTCATCATTTTCAAAAGTTGGCAGTCTCCCCCCTCCGCTATTGTTCAATGACTAATCAGGCTGTAATTTTAGCGGGGTCGGGAAAAGCACTGAGTTTAATTGGCTGCAACACACACGGACGAGACAGCGCCTTTACGTCGTCGCAGGGAGACATTCTCCCCCGGGGAGAGGAACCAGAATAACTCCCAAGCTTTCGAGTGTGGGGTAACCTCAGCCAGGGAGCAACTGCGAGGCCACTAGGAAACCCCTTTTACTGCAGGCATGAATGCCAGCGGGACCCTGAGAACGCTGTCATGTAACGCTGGGCTCCAAAGGAAGGTTGCTGGGAGGGGAAAGGGAGAATAAACTCATTTCCCCCTCAGGAGGTTTCTGCACAAACAACTGAACAGCAGCGGCACTACCCTTGTCTTGTGTCAAAAGAATCAATTTTGTCCTTAAATGATAGTTGAAACTATGAACAGGTTCTCCTTCTGAAATTAAATGAGGAAAGGGAAACAAATGTTCCTGCTGACTTTTAACATCTCTCCAATCAAAAGGAAGAACTAAGTCAATTTAAAGTTCTTTCAAATTTAAAAGTTAGCCTAATGAAAACACTGAAAGTACTTATATTCGCATGTGTAGTGTAGGTATATACTGTCACCATTTAACTGCAAGAAAGACCTGATCAGCAACGTGGTTCTTTTTTACTTAGCTTCTAACAACTCTACCAATACTTTAATTAGACCTATTCTCCTAATTTCCACTCTTAGGGTCTTTAAGATTTCTGTAGGAGACCAGGCCTTCCCTCTCCCCCATGCTGTGCTGTTCTTCATGAACCCAACAGAAATGACACAGGCACCCCCAGACTCTCCCACTCAAGCCAGACCATCATTGACCTGGTGGAGCTTCCACGGGTGGGCAGCTCTCTGCCAAAAGCTGAACCCCTCCTCCCTCGGCCCCGCAGACAATCAATGCCTCTGACCCAGAGCTTCACAACTGGGTCATCTTTGACACGTTTCTCCAGCAGAATATTTTTAGGTCCTTGCCTTTCAATGCGTACAGCTGAAATGCTTTCCAAGATCTTGCTGTTCCATCTCTTGACAGCCCCCACCCTTTCATGACCTTGACAATTCTGATCTTACACACACTGGTGCATGTCACAGAAAATAAAGCAATACCCTCTATGGCAGACCTCTGTGTAGCCCTCGACTGAGCCCTGGCTTTGCTCTACTAATGCCAGAATTCATTGCTTGATCTTAAAATTTTCCAACAGGCCCTCTCTCGCATCATCCCGTGCTGCTCCCCCTTCCCTCCCTCCACTGAATGAGTTTCCCATAGACATCTGCAAAACTACTTCACTGTCCTCCCTAAAATCCCTTTTTATTGACATCCCTCTGCTCTGTATCTTAACAAAAAAACCCCACCCTTAGAGAAGGTAGATAACCAATATGGGGTGGCAATTGTTTATTATGCCTAAACCGCACCAGCTTTACTGTTATGTGTGTTTTATTTTACCCTCCTACCTCTATGGGAACTATATTTTCATTTGGCTGTATCAGTCAGCCCAACAGGATGCTGATACATGACTGTGATGTGAAGGCACTACTGCAATACAACTTATAAAGTAACACAGACGTGACTTTTCAATAACTCTATTTCCTAGCGACCGTGAATTATCAGTTCCTCAAGAGCTGGAATATCGATCCAGGAGTTCCTCGGCGTCGCTGCTGGCAAGGATTTTGAGCCCTCTCCTACAGAGAGGTAGGATGGGTCTTTGTTCAGAGCAGGGGCGGGGGTGTACGTGTGCTTGGGGTTTTTTAGCATGGCTTATCTGCAGAAAGCAAACCCAGTAACCTGCTTATGGTTATATTTACACCCTGAGGAGTCGAAGATCACCGCTATTCAGCACGTAGATGAAAGTTTGCCAACTACTTTTATACTGTCTTCCCCTTATTTGTCAGAGCACACTACAAGTAAGCAATACTTCAGACGTCAGATGGTCGTTTCTACCCTACAGAGCTACTCAACACATGGCTCAAAAGAGGATCACTAAATAAATAAATAATAGGAAAAAACCCCAACCATCTCTCTTGTGTCTGGGCAAAGGACTGGATCAATATACTCTTAAAGCTGTGGAACAAAAGCCAAACCTCCTTCACTCAGTCTCTGAAATCACTTGGGCCTCAAGACACCTCATGGAGGCAGAGTTTAACTGGCACGTGATAATAATAATAATAATAATAAAGAGGGGTGCTAAACTTTAAAAACAAACAAAAGTGGTCCAGTTCTGTGAGTGAACACTTATTTCAACAGTTCTAAAATCTGCAACACACCTGATTTCAACCATCAAATTCAGGGGTGAAAGTTCCTGCAAGCAAACAGCCAAAATTAGCTATTTGTCGACAACACAGATTTTTTTTTTTTAAAGTAAAGCTTCATGTGGTGAAAATCCAGAATCAGGCACACCCAGTGACTTCCTTATACAGGAGGGGAAAAAGGAATTGGAAGAACAAGGTGGAAAGATATTAAATAAACTAAAGGGGCAATCAAGGCTATGAAATATAATTGATAATAATAGCCTGTGCATACAAAGACTTACAGCTTTTAAATAGACTTCAAAGGACCAGACTTCAATCATTACTTAGCTACCTCCACAGCTGCAGCCGGTATTTTTAATCTTCTTCTCCCTTCCCAAACACACTCAGGTGTCAAATTATATCTGGCACTTCCTAAATTCGTAATCCGGACACGTTTTCCCGGACTCCCTTTTGTCGCTTTCACTATTTATTAAGCTACGGCTACTTTGGAGGCACATTTTCGCTGTGACAAAACCACGACGCTTCGCTGCTTGAAAAATGAATGAGGTCACTTAAGCACCAGAGCTCCCGAATTGCTGAGAGCTCGCCCGTCGATGCTCTCACCAAAGGCAATCATCATTTCAGCCCCAATTGCAATAACTTCTGAGCAAATTCCAGCAAACGTTCCTGTTTATCCTAGGAATGTAGAGAAATAAACTGGGAGGAGGGGGGAAGCCCCACCCTGCAGCGTTATCTATAACTAATTAATGGTAATATCTCTTTATACAGACCTTGCATCTGGTAGCTATAGGGAGCCTGTCCGGGTTGAGGTGTGCTAAAGCTGGCACCGTAGCTTAGGAATCCTGTCTGTCCAGGTGACTGCGACTGAGCCAATCCACCTTCTGTCTTGATGCCTGCCCACAATGCACCTAAATCAGTCAGTGACAGTAAAAATCTATTTGTTCATATTCAAACAGGGGTGGAAAACAAAAATCACGTCACCGGCCGCGCTTTTAACGTACACCTCCTAGTTGGCAAGCGTGAGGGAACGAGCGCCGAGAGCACGCCCAAAGGCACGGGGGTAAGGGCAGGCTAAAAGCACACACGACACTGAAGTTCACCAGGGAGAGCTTAAATTCAAAACTGCGTTTCCAACAACTGCAAAAGAAATTTATACACGAACAGGAAGTTGCATTATTCCTTTTTTTTTTTTTTTTCCTTTTTCCCCCTTTCCTGCCAGAGGATAACTTTTCCATACATTCATGACATTTGGCAGAGGCAGATTAGCAACTTTATATGATTTTAATGAAGCATAGCGTAGCCAAGCTCTCCTGCCACCCACCCATTAATGACATAACTGAGATTTGTAATTTGTATAATATTCCTACATGAAAATTACATGGCTCTGAGCGCAGGGGGAATTAAAGCGGACAAAGAGAAGCAGCAGCATTAAGTGTAATGACAATTTGCAAAGGTAATTAAACACTACAGGAGGCATTTAGTCCTTTAACAAATAAACACCTAACAGACAGGAACCATTCCTGAAGCAATCTCCCAAACTGGGAAGGACATGGCAGAAAGTCATTAATCTGCACTGACAGGGAAATCCATTACACATCACGTTACCCTCTCGTTTCCAAATTTAGTAATAAAAGAATCCAAAGGCCAACTAACTGAATGACTTGCATCCCAACTTCGGTGATTCTTCCCCCAGTTTGTAAGGCAACAGGCAAGTAAATGTTGGCAAGTGAAACGCTGAGGAGATGCACACAATTCAGCTTCTGTCTCTTCGTTTTAATTAAAAGGTTGTCCCAACGTGAACTACACAAACATTTAAAAATAATTATAGCCAAAGCAATGGAAAAGTAATACAATACTCTTAGGTTTCACTGGGGCATCCAGTGATACCTCATTGTTCAGGAACCACCCTTATTTTAACTGAATTAACTAAGTGTGAATTAGTAACATTCCTCTGAAAATGACTGTTAATCTGAGTCCATTTCCTGGCTGGATTAAAAAAAAAAAAATAATAATAATAATCACTGCATTTGCAAAACTTTGATAACTCTCTATATACAAATGGCAACTTATTTTTTTTCCTGCCACTTAAATCATTATTTTTCAACTGCTGTCATTAATTACCCTTAATTCTTTCTGCCAGACCTGCTAACTGCCAGACTAACCCTGTTTGCTTGTTTTCCCCTGGTGCTTACTTGCTTCTTCTGTTTCATGTTACAATTAAACAACCCCAATGACGAATCTGACACCTCGCTTCCAAAGGGGAAACTCCTGCTACGGATGTCTTGGCATCAGCGATCTCTACTTGTTGCCTGCTGAAGGACTTCTGAAATGCCGATTAAATACTGCTTAGAGAAAATTTAACTAAATCAAGCATTAAATTTCCAGTCCAGCTCTAACGGCTTGGTTCAACTCCCCATCTCCGATGAAGCGGGAGGAGTCGATCAAAGGCGGCGGCGGGAGGATGCCACTTGAGTGAAGACAACTTGGCACGGACGTGCCCTTTTGCAAACCTCCGCGCTATGATGAGCCTTTCATCTCCTAGGACTTATTCTTCCCACCTGCTCTCATCTAAGGAGGCCTTCACTCATCAAACCTTGATGCTCCCTTCGTCTCCCAAGACTAATGGATGCAAAGCGGGAAGGGACGGTGAGAAAACATGAGGGGACTGCCAGTATCTGGAAAGAGAAGAAGGCGGTAAGCGAAGCCTTTGCGAGATGCTGGTACCGGCGCAGGCAGGAGGAGGGAGCTTCAGGAAATTCTCCAGCCTCCTCGGGGGCTTTGCAGATGAACTGGAGCCAGGAGCCCCTGGGAGGCAGCTGTCAGTGGCATTCCCCTCCACCCCCCTTCCTGCCTGCTCCGCTGCACCACGGTGGAGCTGGGAGAGCAGAGAAATGAAGAGGCTGGAGCTGCATTTGAGACAGCACCTTCCCAAACTGCCCTAAGGGAGAAAACTTGAGGGAATGTCGATATGTGAATTCAGGAATGCTTTTCCCCCCAGTAAGCCTCAGAAGGGCAATGGAACTGGTGAGGGGTCTGGAGAACAAGTCTTGTGAGGAGCAGCTGAGGGAGCTGGGGGTGTTCAGCCTGGAGAAAAGGAGGCTGAGGGGAGACCTTCTGGCTCTCTCCAACTCCCTGAAAGGAGGGTGTAGCCAGGGGAGGTCAGTCTCTTCTCTCAAGGAACAGGCCATGGGACAAGAGGAATCGGCCTCAAGTTGCCCCAGGGGAGGTTCAGGTTGGAGATTAGGGACAATTTTTCCATGGAAAGGGTTATTTCCCATTGGACTGGGCTGCCCAGGGCAGTGGTGGAGTCACCATCCCTGGAGGGACTGAAAAGCCAGACAGACATAGTGCTGAGGGTCATGGGTTAGTGATGGGTTTTGTCAGTGGTGGGTTGACTTTTGGACTCAATGATCTCAAAGGTCCCCTCCAACAATTCTATGATTCTATAAGTATCCCATCTTTGTACCTGCTGGAAGATCTCTGCCTGGAAGAAAGTCAAGGCAGATGGTACACGAGGTCTAAGCTGCACATCCAAGAGAATTTTGGCTCTAAGCAAGGCTTCAGGTCTTGCCTGCTGCAGACGAGCATCCCAGTGTTCCCCTTGTAATTTATTTTGGGAACATGGACTATATGATGTGTTTTAAGTATGTAAAAGTATATATGGTCTTAGGTCCCAAATGGTTATTTGCTTTTAGGTATTACTGTATAAAGCACACAACTGAGGAGCACCTTAGCCCCAGCCTCGAAGCACTGCGTGTAAAGAAGAAAATGCATTAAAATCCACTTGGCTCCAGAGCCAGAGTGTTCAGTGGCTGCAAGCAGCTCTGCAATGTAAAACGTTAGGCAAAATTATCCAAAGTCCTAGGCACGGGGGATGGACTGGGCAAAAAACCAAACCAAAACAAAAGAGCAGGTTGGCATGTCACCCTCCCCCCACCCTGCTCCCGCCCGGAGCAGTTGCCAAGTAAAGTAACTCTCAATTACAGCTCGGACGATTGAGATACAGCTACACTCAAGTAGGGAAATCAAGGCCATGCTGAACTCAGTGAGAGTTTTATAGTTGACTTAGAATCACAGAATGGTTAGAGTTGGAAGGGACCTTCAAGATCATCCAGTTCCATCCCCCCTGCCCTGGGCAGGGACATCTCCCACCAGACCAGGTTGCTCCAAGTCCCATCCAGCCTGGCTTTGAACCCCTCCAGGGATGGGGCAGCCACAGCTTCTCTGGGGAACCTCTTCCAGGGCCTCACCACCCTCAAACCAAAGGATTTCTTCCTGGGATATAATTTAAATCTCCCCTCTTTCAGTTTAAAACCATTTCCCCTTGTCCTATCGCTCCACTCCCTGACTAAGACTCCCTCTGACTTCAGTGAGGGCAGGATTTCATCCAGTTCAGGTTTATAGCCCTATTTTTGGCAGGCTGTAGCCACAGGAAGAACACTTCCTTGGATCATAATTATTGATGATATATTAAGGAAACAAAGTTTCTTAAAGTAAAGGGAAATAATAATCTATTTCTTGTACCTGCTGCCCAGACTAATCTGCTGCCGGGTATGTCTGAGACCCAGTGGATTTCAACTTGCAGATTTCAGGAGGAAAAATTCAACAGTTTTGCACTGAAAAATCCTAAAGGATTTTTAAGGGGCACAGCTTGTACTGGGAGTCCTGTTCTTCTGCTATAAATCTTACATTACTTGAATGCATCTTTACAAAACGTATTGCTAAAAGCACGTGGATTGTACGTTTTCAATCTATTGCCCTGGGGAAATAGAAGATCTATTTTCTCATACTGCATCCTTGCTGCTGGACTCCTGTGAGGTATGCCAGCAGACAGTCTGGCAGCAAAATGGTCTCACCCACCCACAGCAGCTTGTTTTTAAATTAAATCTTTTTTTTTTTTTCGAAAGATTTGCTACTTAGTACTATCTCCTTCACCAAGCAGACAGAGCTTTAATGGCAATTTCCTTCAGTTTTCACCTCCAGGGACTTTTAATACATTAAAAGTGAGATTTATTTTTTTTTCTGGTGGTTTTTTTTTTTTTTTTTGGATCAGNNTTTTGGATCAGTTTTTCACCCGCCGAAAATCAGTGCAGCTTCACTGCTTCCCTTGGGTCCCAGTCATCTGGATCAGCCGAAATTCAGACCTTGATGGACCGATGAACCTTACGGCGTTGCTGGAGAGCAAAGCTCCTGCTCGGCAAGTCACCAGGAGCTCCGCCTGTGTAATGGAAATCCCTAGATCTCTTTTCCCATTTCACTGCTGGTTTGTGGTTGCTTTGGTTTTTGTTTTTTTTTTTGTTTTTTATATCGCCAATAATAACCCATTGAATCCCTCCCCTGGATCCCAACAGACAGTCATCCTCTTGTGTAGTTTCTTAGCTCCATAATACATAAATTAAGCATCACTCCAAATAGGGAAACTACACGTCTTGCTTGAGAGCACGGGTCACGCAAACCTTCTTCTAAAAACTCTTTTCCCTCTGGAATAAAAACAACACGGACGTGGTTTCTTACCATACGAAGGGATTCCATAGGGTTGGCCAGGCTGGGGGTAGGTGGCATAAGCCGTAGCTTGTTGCATCCCCGTTGTAAACTGTGTCTGCCCGTACGCAGCCATCGTCTGCGAGGAGGGGGTAGGAAGGATGTGTGGGTAGGGTCTGCTATTGATTACAAATGACAGAAAAACAGGACAGACGCCGCATTAGACAGACATGTGTGTGCTCATTTGCAGCCTTATTATAACCCTGCTACTTCATTAACACATAATCAAAGGCTGTGCTAGGCAGCAGAAACTGCAAGACTAAGACAAAGACAGAAACAACAATAAGAAATCAATAATAAAAGGAGTAAGTAAAATAAGAGCTTTCCAAATATTTTTCAAACACATTCTTAGCATTTAAAAAAAAATATTTTCTTTCCCTAGAAGCTGCTGCGGTTTAAATTATGTCTTAACAGATGGACCCAATTACTATTTTAAATGAGGTTAAAATCTGCCTATTTCAGTTATTATTATTACTACTACTATTATTATTTTTAAAAGATATCATACTTGGAAGGGTAAATCTGTGGTGGGGAGAACTGGTGTGTTTGTCTTGGGCTGAAACCACTGCTTCCAATTGCTGCACCAAGGAGAAAAGAAAGCACACAGAAGTGTAAATACACACACCAAAGATAAATATTATTTTTCCTAATAGAATTTCAGCGTATTAACAAGATTTTAATTAAATTCAAATATCATTGGTACCCTTAGATAGAAAATAATATTTTATCAGGAACTATACAAGAACGCTTAACAGCAAAATCTTGATTGTGAATTTCAAATACTAAATTGCCCCTTTGTACAAGTCCTGAGCAATAGTTTATTCTTTGCTCACACACAGACAACATTTTCAATGCAAACAGCCTATTTCCTAATGGAAACATTTCCCTTCGTATTTTCAAAGGATTATTGATATCTCAAGTGCAACATTTTATTAACTTTTCGAATTTTTTAAGACCCACGTTTTATGAAGGAGCTTTATAAGTGCCTCGATTGAAAACATATGGGCAGCTTCAGAGCATGTGCCTTTTTTATTAAAAAAAAAAGAAATTTAAAAAATTAAAATTCCATAACGCAGATGATGTATTACCATATTACGCTTCCTTCCCTCTTCCCTCCTCATTTTCTCTGCTTTCTAAAATGCTTTCAGATCTTCCAAAGCACTCAGTGTTGCATAAAAATGTCACGAGCAAAGAGGAAAGAGCCGGTTTCTCCCCCCAGGCCCAACACAGAGCTTTACGCCAAACCTTCCTCGCTTCTTTGGGTACTTCTGGGTGCTGGCGTGTTCCCCTCGCGGGTGCTATTTTTGGGAGCCCTTCCCTCTCTGGTTACCGTTTGGGTGCCGTTTCTCCTCCAGGTCCCAAGGTGGGTTGGGTGGGAAGCCTTTGCCAAGAAGGGGTCAGCGGCAGGTTAGGAGGCTACTGTAAAAATGGGGGCAGCCGGAGAAACAACAGGCACCATCGCTAAGTACTTGGAAATAAACAAGGCACGGATAATTACCCTTCGCCAGCTACCCCTTTCCTGGCCAACTACCGGGAAAATCCATCATCTTTACACTCCGGGAGCGCCCGGGAAGCAGGGAGGGAAGCAGAGAATCATTTTCCGTGCCTTCCACACCTGATAGTCTTGTCTTTTCTGTGGCCTGAGAGGCTGCAGATGGGTCAAACGTTATGGTCCGACCTTTAGTCGGATCACCAGAGATGTTCGTAGCTACTACATATTCTTCTTATGGAGATTTAAAATACCCTGGAAATGTTGGGGGGTTTTTTTGCCTTTTAAATGTGATGCTTTCCTACTCCCCAGCACACGCAGAAAATGGAGGCTGTGACAAGACCAGGAAAAAAAAACAAAATAAGATTGGCTACTTGGAGCCTGACTGATTGTGAGACATCAAATTTTGCTACTCTGGAAATATAATCCCATGACGTAGTATTAGATCCCTTCTGGTTTTTGGGTTTTGTTTTTGAATTTGATCTGTACCACAAAACCGAAGTGCTAGAAATACCACAGTTAATCCATAGGTATGCAAAACTGTGCAAACATCTGAGGATTTTCTCACGGTCTTTGTCTCCTGATGTGTTTGGCTTCCAGGAAGAAAAAAATAAAATACTAATAATAATAATAAAAAAAGTCTGACAAAAGAATTAGTACCTTGATAATAATAAATTACAATAAACAAGGAAGACCTACCCCTCAATGCCAACCCTAATGACAGAATTAGGTATGTTTGCTCACTGAAAACAAAAGATTAATTACTCTGGGCCAGACTATTCCCTAGTGAGGCTCCCACTGAAGACCCCCACGGACATCAATAAGGCAGACGCTGTAAATGCTCCTTACTCAGGGAAAACTCCTATTGACTTACACTGTCCGAGGAAGACGAACAGAAATAGGCACAAGCTACAAAGTGCACAAGGCTTTTTAACAGCCGTGCTCAGGTTTAGACCACATGTGAGAAGAAAATAGTAAATGGAAAGAAAAAAGTAAATTAAACTAAAATAAAATCAAAAT
>VXBJ01001708.1:256484-274877 GCA_013400055.1 Nycticryphes semicollaris
AATCAAAATTAAAATAAAATAAAATCAAAATTAAAATAAAATAAAATAAAATGCTGAGCTTAAAACCTTTGTTTATTCCTTACCTGATCCTGAGAAATTGTCTAAAGACCCGTCTGTGGTAGTAGTAGTAGCAATCTCACTGCTGCTCATTGGTTCTGTTTTAACTATAGAAATATAAATGAAATATATTCTATATGCACCTAGTATTCTTGCACACGCATGCACACACCCCCACTACAGCCACAAATCCAACACAGCGAAAATCTGCCGCAAAGGTTGTAAATCACGGCTATCGGTATTTTGCATTTTATGCATTTGTGTAGACAAACGATGCAAAGTACTGGCAGCTATGATTTACACATACATATAAAAATGATCGAGAGGGTTATTTCTGTCCCCAAGGAATAAAAGCCACTGTCACAAACCAGAAGTCCCCATGCAACTCCCTGCCACCTGTCCTGATTCTTCTTAATCCCGTAGGCCCAACAATAAGGATCCACATTTAGATCAGGCCACACGCTTGAAAGACAGTGATTTGAACAAGACAAAAAAGGAAATAATCTTGAAATGAGTGTCTCTGAGAGCCGTTCCTGCTCATTTTTTTTGTTTTGTGGGGTTTTTTTTCCTCCCCATCCAAATAATTTTTCAAAGGAAAACTAAAAATTGGTGAAGTAAAACACTGTCTTCATGGTGGGCTTCTCCACTCAAAATGAAAAAAACAATTTTATACTCAGCAACCCTTGAATAAACAAAGGGGAAAGTCCTCACCAGGTATTTCTAAGAAGGCTTTTACATTTTACTCCCTCTGCAGCCGCAACCCAACACAGCTGCCAAAGAGCGACAAGGAACGAGAGTAAGAGAGATTCTCTCCCGGCTCACGCTGCTTCATAATTAATTATTAATTGGTGACTTTTAATACAGTTTCAAATAAATGAACAAATTCCCCTTTCTGCTCCTCCAGCACAACCTTGGTTAACAACAGCGTTCCCATCCACAGATGACCTGGCACAGGTGCACAGTACCCGCTCCCAGGGAGTTATCACAGCAGTCTCTCGAAGCACTTTTCCCATACCCAGCTTTTAGAGTTCCAGCACAGCGAAAGCAACTGAGGATGATGTTTCAGAAAACAAGGGAGTGGATCTTGCTATCAATGATCCCACTGCTTTGGCTCCCCTTGACACACACCGGCACCGCTTCCCACGCACCAGCGCCAGTGCGTCCCTGACCGTTCAGCCGGTCGGTTCAGTAACACTCCACAATGTGAACTCCAGAAAGCCAAGATAAATTGCATCCTATTTGATGTACAAAGCCTTAGTTTCACCCTGACAGAGGTGTGCGTGTGTGCATATATGTCTGTCTGCACAGATGTGCTCAGGAATTGCAACCATAGACTCACAGAACGGTTTGGGTTGAAAGGGACCTGAAAAATCGTCCAGTTCCAACCCCCCTGCCCTGGGCAGGGACACCTCCCACCAGACCAGGTTGCTCCAAGCCCCATCCAGCCTGGCCTTGAACCCCTCCATGGATGGGGCAACCACAGCTTCTCTGACCTGAAGCTGAAATCCTTCTGGTGCCACATTTGCCAAGGGTAAGAGAAACGCACTTTCCCCTTTTGACAGAAGACATTTCCTTTCTTTGCCAATCCACATTCTTATTTCTGCGTGCCTCGTTGTTTCCTTCACCTGACCTTATCCCAGGGATTTACATTCAATCTCTCAAGATTTTACTAATCGCCCACTATTTTCTTTTGCTTTTCACGCAGAATGCGTTGTCTGCACATGTGAACTCATGCCCATGGCAGGGGGGTTGGAACTTAATGATATTTAAGGTCCCTTCCAACCAGAACCATTCTATGATTCTATGAACTCAGGAGATCAACACTAGCTCCACACAAAACTGCCACATCTGCCTTAGCAAGCAGTGCAGCCCAGTAAGACCAGTTCTGTGAAGTGAAACGGTTGGTACAGAGGGTCTAATATCCACAGTTTAGGCATTAAAGGGTTACTTCATGCTAGGCTTTAATTTTGTCCCAAGGATGGAGCACCCATCAGCAGGTGGAGAATGTTAGCTGCACTCCTGCAGAGCACCTTTACTGGAACCTAATTTCCCCTTTTCCCTATAGCTGACAGCTGAGGGGGAAGAAAAAGACAGGGCAATGAGACAGATCAACCTAATTTGGGGTAAAAGGTGGAAGATTTCAGTACACGCTTGCACTACACTCTTTTCCTCTTTTCCACTGGAGAAACAATTCTTCTATATTCCTTATAAAATAAAATATTGTCTGGATCACCACAAACTCTCAGCCCAAGGACTGCACTGAGCCTCCTCACACCACACAGAGACCCATTTGCTCCAGGCAAAGATTTTTAGGACAATTTCTAAGTGGATGTAAATGCCTCTCTCACCATGGTTTCAAAGCCCTGTGCCTTTACCACATAGCTAGATCTCCCATCCTTGTTAAAGGTACTGTTTTGGGAAAAAAACCTCAGCAACATGGAATTTCTGCCTCTATGCCTCTTGAGCAATACTTCAATGCAACCACCTTTGTAAGTGAATGCCGTTTGCTAAACAGACAACTTTTGAAGATATAGGAAAACCCATATGAAATACACTGGAAATGAATTTTAGTTGCTGACTGAGGACCTTAGAAGTTTTTCGTAGAATCATAGAATCATTCAGGTTGGAAAAGACCCTTGGGATCACCAAGTCCAACCATCAGCCCCACTCTACAAAGCTCTCCCCTACACCACATCCCCCAACACCACAGCTAAACCACTCTGAAACACATCCAGGGATGGGGACTCAACCCCCTCCCTGGGCAGCCCATTCCAGGGTCTGACCACTCTTGCTGGGAGAAATTCTTTCCTAATGTCCAGCCTAAACCTACCCTGGTGCAGCTTGAAGCCATTCCCTCTCCTTCTATCACTAATTCCCTGTGAGAAGAGACCAGCACCAACCTCTCTACAATGCTCTTTCAAGTAGTTGTAGAGAGTGATGAGGTCTCCCCTCAACCTCCTCTTCCTCAAACTAAACAGTCCCAGCTCCTTCAATTGCTCTTCATGAGATGTATTCTCCAGGCCCTTCACCAGCTTCGTTGCCCTCCTCTGCACTCGCTCCAGCATAACAACTGTTCCTCACATCTCCTCTCTCAGCCATCCAGGATAAGAAAGGCTGTTCACATTATTCCTTATCTGGATACACATTAGTAGAGTGATAATAAATAAGCCCTATCATGCCTTCTTTAGAAACAACCATGACCTTAACAGACCTTGTGCTGCAGCTGGTTGGGAATTTAACAAAGATGGATAGGAACTGGAAAGCCCTCTATTCCCCAAGCATTTTAATCAAAATGCCAGAAAAGGACTGCACATTTCCTTCTATGTGAGCCTAAACATATTTCAAGAGGATGAAAGCTTGCTGTACAAGGAAATAATCTGAGAAGAAACAGCCATGGTTTTACCAATTGGAAATCATAGAATCATAGCATGGTTTGGGTTTGAAGGGACATTAAAGATCACCGAGTTCCAACCAACCAGGGACACCTCCCATCAGACCAGGTTGCTCCAAGTCCCATCCAGCCTGGCCTTGAGCACCTCCAGGAATGGGGCAGCCACAGCTTTTCTGGGCAACTCAAGTTATTAATATTCACCAGTGGCTTCTCACTGCACAGGAAAGTCTCTCCGTTTGCCCAAAACAAAATCTGACCTGCACTGCAGCATATTTCCCCTGCAGGAATCACGGAGAAAGAGAGCTGCAAAGGGATTTCCTACAGCTGCAAGCCTTCCAGTCTGTCTCAGTGTCACAGCAGTAACCCGTGTCTATCACGAGAGATGTTCTGAGCTGTCCAAGGAAGCGAAGCTTTGGGCAGACACAGATTTGTCCCTGCCACGTGCTCCTTAAGCACGCTCTGGGTTTCAGCTCTCTGCATTTTCCATGACAATTAACATTTCTGCACCATGCTCTAAGTTTCACGGGGTGACACTGGGCAATTAGTGGGAATATTGCCACAGCTCACTGGTAACTGCCAGCAGCGCCCTCAGTCACGGCAGCGAGGGCAGAAAATGAAACAGGAGAGGTCCCCCTTCTGCTGCTCCTCTGTCCAAACAGAGGGGCAAAATCTTCAGAGTTGTAGTACAGGGACAGACTCTGATTTAGCAAAGTGATACTAAGCTTTAGTGCCATCAAAATCACTCCAGTAATAAAAAAGATTACCAATCAGAAGCCCAAGAAAAAAATCTAACTTGTTCCTAATTTGCTGCTGCAAAAAAAAATCAAGTTATTTAGAGTTACTGATATAGATTATAGATACCAAGGAGCTGAAGTAGCTCATCAAGAGAGACATTTTCTCTCTTTGTTTTTCTTTTGGAGTAAATGACGGGATTCTCAAAACAGGATTTCAAAAGAAACTGTATAAGAAAACAACACAACAAAATAACAGAAAAAAAATTAGAAGTAGCAGATAATAACACACATGCTAGCTCTGAGAAAAGCACAAAAACTTGGAGGTAGCATAACTGTTGATCCAACATCATATCGATTGTCAAGATATTTCTTCTTAAGCCACTCAGAGGTGGGAAGCACAATGTGCCCTGTTCTGTCAGCCATATCACAAAAGGGGGTTAAAAAAGACTTCCATGGCCCTTTCTGAACTCCACTGAGAAAGAGAACTTCAGACCAGAACCCACAAGTTTCTGTGGTTCAATGGCCAAGTATCAACGTTCTGAGCTCACAACTTGTCAGGTAGTCACCGGTGCATATAGAGCAGTGAAGAGTGCTACGAGGAATGAGATGCTGGCTGTCTTAAATATGGATTTAGAGACCTAACACTTGGCCATTCTAAAGACAAAAGTCATATGGATGCATCACAGAGCTTGTGCCTTCAAGCACGCAAAAAGCAAGGTTTTTAAATATCTTTTAAAAAATTACTTTGATTATCTAAAATACATATAAGGCTCGCTCTACTGAGCTAGTCTTTTTTAAAAGCTATGCCATATACATTACATCAAACATGGCTGACTTACTAAGTCAGTTTTAGTTTTGCTGTTTTAAGACTGTGTTAATACTATAATGTTATATTCTTTGTATTACATGAATAAATGGGCAGAATGAAATCATTCCTGGCTGGCAGCTGTCAAGTGGTCATGGGGCACAAAGAGTCTCAACGAAATGAGTGAGTGTGTTTATAGACATATCTATAAATACAATCTCTATCCCAATTTAGATTTCTCTCTTCAAATAACATTAACAGCTAAACACCAGGTAGATACTTTAAGTATTTTATGTATCCATTACCATTCATACACTGGTTTTCTTGACACCATCCCCTTTTTATACCCACCAGAAGGCCAAAGCTCACCGGAAAGCTCAAAAGTAATTGCCACTAACAACAGAACAGCAATTCTACCTTGAATCTCTAAGCTGGTGATATTTTGAAGGTGTTCCTGTTCACAGCAGGGAGGTTGAACTAGATGAAATATACAGTATTCCCTTCCAACCCGAATGATTCTATGATTATATGATTTTCCATTATTTTGTTCAAACTATCCTCTGTTTGTACTGAAGAATCTTGCAATTATGAATAGGTTACTAAGGGTTACAGGTTACTTATAAACATGTTACTCAACTGTACTAATTCCTATCCAGGACATCATTCTCTCCTTTTATCACAGATTATCAAGTCATCAGCTCCTGACCATGAAGCCTGAAAAACTTGCTTGCTCCTGCTTCTCAAAGCAGAGGACTCTTCCTGAACCTCGCTGTCTGGAAACTACCAGAAAGTAATTACTACAAGGTAATTTCCAGCCTAAATTTATGTTTGGTTTCCAAAGAAAGTCCCTGCTCAAAGCAGCACATTCTGGTTCAAGCCCAGACGGTTTCCTGCTCTCCCCTCCTCTCAGGAGAGAAGGCTTCACAACTTCTGCAGTATTTGGGCTGCAGATACCACCCAGCCTTCCCTGCCTGCATGGATCCCCCCACCATGACCCTCATCTTTCTCTTACACATTACAACCAAAAGAACTTTAACATCATTGTAGCTACTCATCTAGCAGCAAAGCCCTTAAATTTACAAAAAGTGGGATCACCACTACAGTGCAAAACCAGAAAGAAAAATTCAAAACAATCTGGGTGGAGGCAAGTTTTGACAGTATTTGTAGCTGCTAATCAAGATTGAACCTGGAAATTCATCTGACAAGTACAGTCATGGGTTAAAATAGTCTCATTCGCTGCAGTTTAGGAGATGGGAATATTTGGGTCAAACTAATGTTCTTACCCCTTTACACTCACTTGTCAATTTATACTTAATGACTGTATCTCTCCTATCCAAACAGAGGCAACATATGTACAAAACCCAATCATTTCAGAGGTGTTATAGCAAATTTATAGCAAATTTCCTTTTTTTTTTTTCCTTTCCTTCCTAAATCCTCGATTGGGTACCTGACCACGGCAACCACATGTGTGACAGTTTGCACAGCGTCCATCTAAAATATCTAAAGTACTCTGCAACCAAAGACAGACAGAACAAGCACACAATGTCACAGTCTCAGCCCTTAACAGCAAAGAAGGTTGTCTTCAGCTACCCTCTGGGAACACAGAGAGCTTCTCATGAATAGAGAGCATCACAGGTAAGTCACAGAATCATAGAAACATAGAATGGTTTGGGTTGGAAGGGACCTTAAAGACCATTGAGTCCTACCCCCTGCCCTGGGCAGGGACACCTCCCACCAGACCAGGTTGCTCCAAGCCCCATCCAGCCTGGCCTTGAACCCCTCCAGGGATGGGGCAGCCACAGCTTCTCTGGGCAACCTCTTCCAGGGTCTCACGACCCTCACAGCAAAGAATTTCTTCCTGAGATCTCATCTAAATCGCCCCTCTTTCAGTTTAAAAACCATTATTCCTCGTCCTATGGCTCCCCTCCCTGATCAAGAATCCCTCCCCATCTCTCCTGGAGCCCCTTTAGGGACTGGAAGGGGCTCTACAGTCTGCCTGGAGTCTTCTCTTCTCCAGGCTGAACAACCCCAACTCTCTCACCTGTCCTCACAGCAGAGGTGCTCCAGCCCTCTGAGCATCTTCGTGGCCCCACTCTGGACTTACTCCAATAGGTCCACGTCCTTCCTGTGCTGAGGACTCCAGGGCTGGACACAGTAGTCAAGCCTGTGCTGCCATGTGGATGTACAAGACACAAGCCTGAGACACAAAGACAGATGCCGAATGACAAAGCAGGTGGGACCTTTTGTAAGCAGAAGATAATACTGCTTTTAGGCCAGAACCTGAACTCCAGGACTGCCAGGCTTAAAGCCAAATGCACCTGGACAAAGAAGGATAATGCCAGCTTGCATTCCCCTCCTCCCAGCAGCAGCAAACTACTCATCTTGTCTCATTAAACCAGGTTACACAGGTACTTCACTCACCAACCAGGGGTCAGATGACACAGCAAAGCCTGAAATGTTACCAAGTCTCATGCTTTTGTATCTACCTGTGATGAGGAAAACCCCCTCAGAAGATTAAAAGGTGCAAAGGCAAGTGCTAAATCATCAAGCCACAAGTCTCTGAAGCCGCTAAGGCTCTTCAAATATCACCCTACTGTCTATTAGGGTGTGATCTTAGACTAAGATGTTCTCCCAAGTGACAGGCGATGGGACAAGAGGAATGGGATGCCCAGGGAAGCAGCAGAGTCACCATCCCTGGAGGTATTTTAAAGATGGGTTGACATAGTGCTCAGAGACATGGTTTAGTGATGGTTTTTATCAGTGTTGGGTTGATGGTTGGACTTGATGATCTGAAAGATCCCTTCCAACCCAAGCAATTCTGTGATTCTCTGAATCTGTACTCCTGTTCTCTGGAGTCTGTGCTGGTAGACACCACCAGCAGGGGCTGGATTTCCTTCTCACCTGTATTCCTGGCCAGGTGGGTGACATTTCTATCTTACACTGTGCAACCATATGATTGCAGACATGCTGATCATGGTTAAGAGGCTGGTCCCACTGGAGAGACACCACACTGAATGTAATGTGTTCCAGTTACAGTTTTTGGTGAAGCAGTGAGTATCTTTACAGGTTCTTGAGGTCCCACAGACTGCAAAGCCACTGTGCCAGTGGGGCTCTGGAGCCTTCAGAGGGGGCTCTCACACCACCATGCTCCATCCACAGTCCAGAACGGCATGTGCTGCAAACACGTTAATGTGACAGGAGGTGATTCTACCCCTCTACTCTGCGCTCCTGGAGTCCTGTGCCCAGCTTTGGAGTCCTCAGCACAGGAAGGACATGGATCTCCTAGAACGGGTCCAGCAGAGGGCCAAGAAGATGATCAGAGGGATGGAGTACCTTTCCCATGAAGACAGGCTGAGGGAACTGGGGTTGTTCAGCCTGGAGAAGAAAAGGCTCCAGGGAGCCCTTATTGCAGCCTTCCAGTACCTGAAGGGAGCTAGAGCAGAGCTTGAGAGAGACTCAGGAAGAGACAGCAGAGGAGTAGGCAAGTTCCTTCACTGGCCAAAAAACTATGAAGGAGGAATAATAGAGCATTATGCTACTTGTGCTCAGAGCAGATGGAAGGACTCTTGGGGAAGCAGGAGAATAGAAGCACAGAGAAGACACAGAGTTTGGAAGGAAGACAATGTAATACAGCGAGAAAAAAAAGGCAAAGAGTGGGGAAGAAAAGTCCAGATCAGCCCCTTGCCTTCACATAAAGGGGCAGTGATATCTATCTGATTTTTATCCTCCAGAAGTAGCAGCAGATTGAAAGATTATTACTAGCCTCTGTGGACCACCAGGGTCTATGCCCTGGGATCACTGCTATCTTTGCCTCTGGCCACACAACTGTCCTCCTCCACTCTTCTGGGCTGAGTAAAGAAGTTTTCATCACTAACTCTTGACACTAACACCCTACTAAAATGCAAATATTCGATTTAACTTTACTGCTCCCTTCCTTGAGAAGGTCTTGAGTGTGGAGGTGTCTGTGCATGGGTTACAAGTTTCGTAGCATCAAGCTCGTCATCACAAACACAAGTCTAGAAACTTCAGCACGTACGATGGGCAGAAACTCCAGAAATGAGAAATTCAAAGGTACCACCAGAACACAGACATCTTCCCACAGTAGGATCCCTTTGTCTAACTGCCACCAGCCACCATAACTTTGCACCCCAAGGTACAGGAAGTTATGGGTAACTATAAAATGTCGTGAATAACTTATACAATATTGAAAAGCATTCACCACCAATGTGCAGGCTTGAGTGCACATCTGAAAGACTATTTTGAAGGATACAAAGTACTGTTAGAATTACAATGAATAGCCAATAGATAATTTACTTACCAAAAACTACATCGTGTGCCGTAACAAGGACCAGCTCATACCTTCTCTACGGATTTCAACATCTTACTCCACCGTTACTTCAGAAAATACTGAACACAGTTTCTTCCCCCTTCTATAATACCACAACTCGACAAGCAAACGTACTACACAGCGACGCCTTTTGAAACCCTGGAGAAGGATTTATGTTCACCAGACTTAAAACAACCTTTCTAGCGGCCACCCATCAGATAGACACGTAGTGGGGAGCTTTGACTGCCTTTGTGTAGGATCTCATTCTCATGTTGCAGCAGGTACTTAAAGAGCAAGAACCTTTTTTTTTTTTTCCTCCAAAGGAATTTTGATGTCCAGCTCCCTTTGAAGCCTCCCTTCCTATGTATCTTTGAAAATCTGATCTTCAATTTGTTATCTGTTTTCGCTTCCCATTTGATATGAAAATGCCTTCTCTTCTTCCTTCTGAACGTTCAGAAGCAGCTCCATACTCCTAACCTGAATGAAGGGTAATTGCTTGGAAAACCATGGCTCCTTCTCCCAGTCTTCATCTATTCTTTTCCATTCCAGTTGCACAAGACATCACCCCGATGGGCCACAGGCTTCCGTGTAATCCATCAGAACTGATTTACATTCTTTAGATGAAAGCAAAGATCTCCGCAGGCAGACACTGGACGCAGTTACCCGCTGTGGAAAACCAGCTTTGCTTTTTTTGAAAGCAAACCCTTTCAGATGTATTGATTACCCACAGCTTTTCCCCTCTAAAGTGTATCTACCAAAGCGGGCACTGTCGTTGGAACAGCCACCCGCTGTCTGATAAAACTTAACGAATGGCAATTTTATTAGCTTCTGTTGTTATTGTTTCTTTAGCTCCTACAGTATCAACCCGTCACAGCAATTTGCTGACAAAGGAAGACGGGAGATAAGGCACGACTATGAACATTTTGATCCCTACTTCCACTCTCTCTTTCTTTTTTCTTTTTTCTTTTTATTTTTTTTTAACAGGTTTTCTTAGGCAGGTCATACAGGGCCAAGTTTTTAATGGTGCCCAGTGTGCGCTGTTCCCTACAACTGAGGGCATTTTGGGGAATAACACTTAAAGAGATCACGGAAAACTCAAATACTGCAGTACTTGGATCGTCAGCTCCACCTTGGCATGCCAGAGCTGATTTTTCTGAGTGTCTTTAGATTGATATTTTAGTTTTACTCCCCTGCATTTGAACCTGGGAAATCTCTGGGCAGGGTCTATAATTTCTTTGTTACTTCCCCATCATGGGTTTGAAGACCACACTGCCTAGCCCGGAGAAGAGGAATTAAAAAAACCAAACACCCGCAAAGTAATTACCTCTTATTAGCTATGATTTTTTAAATCCAGATGTTAAGGAAATGCTACTTTTCGTCTCACCATGCATACACCCAGAGCTATGAAGACCGTTGCATGATTGCAGTAAACTTAAAAGAGTAGTGTTTGTTCTGCAGAAATCACTACCCTCCAAAAGAATCCCATGGAGGAATTGCTATCCAAGACAAGAAGTAGTAAATCTGACTTTAAAAAAAAAAAGTTTAGATAGAAGGAAATAGGAAATAAAAAGCAGTCACTCAAACCCCCTGAGTTTCTTTGGCTGCGGTCTTCGACCGACTGACTACCTGGTCAGTCCTGCACGACAGTAATTTTGCTCTACTAAGGCAAAATTAAGCACACAAAGAGTTACTATATCAAAGCTGTGCACAGAGATCAAACTCAGGCTGAATCCCACAACTACATCCTCATGCGACGCTTTGAAAAATTCACCACAAAGTGTGAAGCTCAAAATATTAGCTAATAACAGCGAGCTGTCTCCCCACCACATCCTCTTGTAGAACATCAATGAGAGACAAGTCTGAAAATGAGCCTTAGAGGAATTAATAAACATTTGTTTGAAACAGGGCCATTTCACTTTGGGAGAGGGGTTGGCTTTTTCTTTCTTTCTTTCTTTGCTTCTTTCTTTCTTTCCACACCACCACCACCACCTCCTCATCTAGTGAACATCTAGAGCACTTCAGGGTATGGAAACTTGCCTAAATCACACCCATAGTCTAATTGACTTGAACATATCTTTACGAGATATTTATGACATGCAAATACCCTGGAGGCCTTGCTTCTCGTTCACACGAAGGTCCCTCGCGCCAGAAATGAAGGGCTCTTTTCATGTGAGCGAGAAGGAGCGCGCCAGCAGATTAGGCGCTGGTTTCACATATTATATTTGAACATGTGAAGCTTCAGCAACCCACATCTCCACTCCACGTGCAACGAAGCAAAGCAAACCACGCCGCAGCACTTCAAGAAAGGAGCTTGGCGAGGCCTCGCCGCTGCATCCTTACAACCTGCCGCTTGTGCCTCAGCAGGATTCTGCTTCAAGAACCTCAGAACGAATAATTTTACTTCAACCTTCTATTAAAAAGTAATAATAAAATAAAATAAATAAACCCTTGCTTCACTCACTATAGTTTTTCTTAAGCCGGTTGAGCAGCTCAAGGAACCCAAAACAAACATTTTCTCACGGTAAAGCAGATGAACAGCAAAAAATCCAACTTTAGATTATGAGGCATCTGCTTTGCTCACAAATTTTGTCTCTTGGCACACACCTAATCCAGAAATAAATTATCCAATTACATTCCCCTTCGCAAACTTTTCCTTATCCGTCACTTAAGAGCAAGCAGAGACAGGGATTTTTCCCATTTGGGAAGTTTAGACCAGAACCCCCAAGCACAAGCGATTTTGCGGGGAGGGCTTTCTAGGCAGCACGTGAAAACGCATGCTGGGGGTCCCACGCCTGCGGCACCCACCGCAGCCCCCCACCNAAGAGAAGAAAAGCGTTTGGCTTCGTCTCCGAAGGGAACGTACCTACGGCAAGTTAGAGCTTCACGGGTAGAATTCGCCCCCAAAATTAATAAGCCCAAACTTTAAAATTCTTTTCGGCTGTTAAATAAGCTACCGCGGCTGAATTTACTGTCTTCGATAAACTCTTGAGAAATTGGGGTGTTATTTCCCTGAATTATTCACCACCTGAGCTCACTCCACGGATAGATGCACCGTACAGCTAATTTCCTGACAAAGTGATCCAAAGCACCCCATTTTCTAGGGTGCACGCCTGCACACAACAGCTACCGGGAACAAAACGTCGAGGCAGATGGTGAGTGTCTTTCAGTGAGTCAGGGAACGTTCCCTAATTTTGTGCTACTTTTCAAGCTACGTAGAAGTTACAAAACCTGGTGAAGTTTACAACAGCGAAGGTTTGTGTGAGCAAGAGGAATTTTAATTGGAAAAGGTCGAGCAATTTTATCCTGTACCAAAACTGCCATATACTTGATAATACGACAGAAAGATATAATAATATTCTCGGTCATTAAAAAAGGAAGGAGACTCATCTTTTGGCATGAAATATCTTCTTTTTTTCTGCTTACACTACACGAACACATTGAGCACTTGATTTGCTCTTCAGAAAGCTGCTTGCTGTTGCTTTTTCAAACGGCTTAAAATTGGACGGCAGCAATACTCATCCAGCAACAGCAAAAAGTAAATGATACACAACTCTGGCACAAACGCCTGTTAATCTGATAACCCATAAACCCTCCCCACTACGGAGGACTCCAATTAGAACAAATAACAGAAATGTTTGGGGAATTGAGGGGGAACGACATCTGCTTGATTGACATCTGCCTTTCCCGGAAGAATGCAATGCATGTCCATAATCCTCAACAGTCTGACAGCACTAATATGACCCAGATTTTTTTAGGGGGGGGGGGGGAAAGAAATTAAAAACAAAAAAAAAAAAGCATATCTTTGCTACAACAGTTGTTTAACTACATGTTTATATTGAAAAGTAGTGTTTGAAGCTGCATGACTCTCCTTTCCCGTAATGCATTAAAATATCTGCTCACGTAGCCAAATGTCACGTCCGATCTTTCCCCCTGTTGCCATAGAAATGTCACAGGAACGAGTATTTTTTTCGCTGCTCATTATATAAGCCCTTCTGCGTTTCATTACATGTATTATTATGTGCATTATATATGTATTCCATTACCAGCAAAGCTGTTGGGTTGTTCGGCTGTTAGTACTCTGCTGAGAACAAACATAACTTATCAACTGCCTGACTGCTCCTTGAAAAATAGGTATCAGCTTACCCCATTGAATTACTACACCTGTTTGAATTTTGGCCACTCCATCAGAGCAGCCAGCTTGCCCGAGGAAATTTCAACACTTTGTTTTATTAGCCTACTTGACAAAACTTTCATAGCCTTAGGAGCTTGCAAAAAAGCGAGGACGCAAGAAATACCGAAAAGGACCTGCACTTTGTAGTACGACAGTGGTAAAAAAACCCAAACCACTCTCTCTAGCTTTTTTTCCTCATCTCTAAACTACCCTTTTAGTTTGGGAGGATTATTTATTGGTATTTTTGGGTTTTTTTGCTAAACTCTGCATATACCTGCTCAAGTCCAGTCAAACTCCATGAAAGAAACATAAACCTGGAAGGAAAGCCATTGATAAAGCTCAATAACAGTGACTATTGATAAACATTGGCTCTATACACCGAGGTATGTGTTACCACACAAACACACAGCACCTAAAATAGTAAAACATTTTCTCTCCGTGGCTTACTGACTGCGAGAACGCCAACACGAGGGGGAAAAAAACAAGACAAAGTATGAAACATTGGAAAAAAAAAATTATAAAATAAATGGTGGCTCACCTTCTGTGCCATTGGGGGTCATGGAATTATTATTTATATGGGAGTTATCAAGTTTTGGACCGCTGGGGGATTCGCTACTACCACTTAGTCGGCTGTGCGGGCTGGCTAGATCCTGCATTTCCATAGACCTGAAAACAAGATGCAACTACGTTTTAGTGCCATATTCCACGTGGATTACAGAGGAATTACCCAGAACAAGGGGCAGCCCGCTATCACTTAACCTCCTGAAAATACTTAGTCAAAAACCAAACGAGCAGCTTCTGCCAATTTGGTCCTTTATAGCGCCGAACACATTTTGTAGCCCCACGCACGACCGAGCACCTAACCCTAATTATTTGTGCAGCTTCTGGAGGAATGAAATGTAGATACCCTGTAACGTGCTTTAAACATCCCTGTCGTGTTGCATTTCTGATGGAATCGCCAGTATAGGCAGACATATATTCTCCTAACAGCAAATTAACACTCTGCTTTTTCAAGATTTACCGCTCAGTGGCAATATAATGGGCCTCCAAACCAAATAAAACACTTGAAGCAATTGTGGAGACCTATCATCTCCTGACAGGGAATGAGATATTCCTGATGTATTGTGTTTACTCTGGCAAACTACTTAATTGTTCCTCTGTTTCCGTTGAAACCAGTGCAGCCTTAAAACATTATGATGGTCTGCTCGCTTGTTTGCTTTGTGGATTACACAAAAGCGTGCCCCATCGGAAAGGGATCTGCCCAACACACAGGGAATCCAGACGGGCGCTCGCGTGCCTCAGCGCTCTGCTGCACCTCAGAGCTACTTGGGCACGAGGAAGAGAGAAATCCCCATCCGAAGAGAAAACAAAAAAAGAAAAAATCAAACATTTATACAGCAGATGCATATTTCCAATTTGCGGTTTTAAGAGCCAACGGGCGTTTTTTAAAAGGCCCACAGCTGCCGCCGCCGGGACATATCCCTTGGTTTGTGCCGGGGAAGCTTGTGGCTGAAGAGTCCTCTGCTTCTGCTTCTTTATCCCCAAAACTTTTGACGGCGTTATTTGATGCACTCAGCCTAAGTAATTGCTCCCAGTAGAAATTACTGCGCCTCCAAGGCATCTGAACCAGTAATTTTTCTGCTTAAAAGAAATGCTTAGGCTCTTTTAAAGACTATTAAAATTATATAGAAGATTCCTCCCGCAGCAACGGTATAAATATCCTTCAGCGTAACGTGACATTTCAGCCGTGAAGTTTCCACTGGGATTTTAGCACCCGTTCTAAACACAAATCCTTCGTTTCATATCTCATACCATTTCACGTTTCGTAAACCAATCTAGGCATAAGAAAGGGCGATACCGCACTGAGACAGAAAAGCCAGGATCTAATATAAAACTGAACAATTTAGTGAGAAATGTACGTGCTCGTGGTTTAGACTTGGTTGCACACACATTAAAAGCAATGCTCCAGCACGTACTCATCTGCTTAATGCAGAAAACAAGAATAAATAGTTACTTATCAGCTGAAGTATACAAACAAACAAACATTTAAAAAATAAAAGGCTTGCAGAAAAAGAGCAATTTTCAATTAAATCCTTACCTGCAGCTTGAGGAAACAGCAACATCTGAACTGGTTTGGGACTTCTGCACCTGTAAACCAGGGAAACAAACGGCAGCCTCTATTACGCCGCTTTACTGTGAGGCCTTAATTTAAAGAAAGTTTATCACCGCGGATGACAATTCTGTCCTTTAAACCCAAAAGGAGAGGAGGAGGAGGGCGCGGTGCCCGTGAAAGGCATATTGTCTGTAAATTGAAGGCTCGACTGTTGTTTCCCCGGCAGGTCTCTCTCCCTCCTCCCCGCGCCGGGGGGACGGCGGCCAAGTGACGGGGCAGTGATTCATCAGGGGCCCGTGACAGCTGCAGAGGGGCTCACTCCTCCCACGGCACGGCACGGCCGCGCTCGCCGGCCAAGGTAGCCCCACTCCAGCCCCCAGCACACACACCCCCCTCCCCAAGCATCCTCCAACCCTCTCGTTATCACTGGCCGGGTTATCTCTCCCTCCCAGCCCCTTAACTCTTGACAGCTTCTCGCCCTCATCGCCTTGGCTCTCCTCTTCTCCCTCTACTCTTCATCCATCCTTCCTCTGCACCAGGGGCAGGGGAGGGGGACACACAAATCAGCTCGCCCCCATCAGCTCACTCCAAAGGCAAAGCCAGCCGGAGAGGCTGACTCTATGTTTTGGGGATTTTTAGGGGGAGGATGACACACAAGAGGTAGGTCTACCTCTAGTCAAGATCTTCAATCTATGGCCAACAGTATGACACAAGCCCATCTCCAACCAGGGTGAATTAAAATAAAATAAAAAAAAACCCTGCAAGTTGTTGCACAAGTTCTTAACTCGTAAAAATTCCAGTCGCTAATGAGATTTCTGATAAAATGACTTAAAAGAACACTTCTGGCTAAATAAATAGGAGGGAGCTGTAGCATTCACCTCTGGGGTCGCTCAGCAAGGAAAGCAATCTGGTTGCACTGGGAAGCCCTGCAATAATTTTCCAGTTTAATAGAACTACTCCTTTTATAATTCAGGTGAGCAGTAGATTTTCAGACGCTGTCAGCAAAACACCGTCACTTTGCTAACAGACTCTCCTTTCTCTGTAGCTGGTAACAACTATCAGCAGGTGATAAAATTCAGGTGGAGATGGGATGTTAGCTTAAAAGCACACGAAAGCATCTCCGGGGTAAGGTATATGTGTATCCTTTTAATGTCTGCATTTGAGAATCCTTCATGTGTGTTTCCATTCGACCTGAACTGACATCTCTTAAACGACAAGAGATGAGGCATTTCAAGAGCCATAAAAACCATCCGAGCAAATCCTGCTTGTGCGTCTGCGGGGTGGTTTGGGGGAGGTTTTGGGGGGCTTTCGGTTGGGTCGGGTTGGTTTTTTTGTTGTTGTNAATATCAAAAAATAAAGAGAGGGGGGAAAAAAACTGAAGCTGTCACTCACCGCTTCATACCCCGCTCAAACTAAAAATGGTGTGATAAGTGACCTGAGTATTCTCCTTAATAGCTCCAAAATATTCCTGCCTGTTGTGTGGTTGTTGTCAGGGACGTTCGCATCTTTCCCCTCTGGCAGGGATTGCAGATCTGGGCGCTACAAGTACACGGGTTTGGGGGGGGGTGGTGGTGGTNGGAGAGAATTGCTACCAGCAAGAGTAAACATCTGCGAGGGGCAGCCAGGCAACGCAGAACCTCCCGGGCGATGCGGAAGAGCAACGCGCGCCGAAAAACATCAATCTTTTTCTAAGCGGGCACTTAAAAGTACAGCATCGTGCGCTTCCCAGTACCTCGCCGCGTGCCAAAGCGGACTAGAGGAGTGGATCCCTTCAAAACCACACATTCTGTCTAAAGGGGGTTTTTTTGGGTTCTTTTTTTTTTTCTTCCCAGGTCTTCACCCCAGAAGCTGCAGCAGAGCGCCTTAGGATACGTTTCTGCTCTTACTTCTAAACACCTGGAAAAAATTATAGGTGAGAACTAAGTTTGCTCACTGAGCTATCTTCACTCCCTCTTGCACAGGCTCCTTAGAAACATATCTTTTATAATAGAAAAAAAAAACCACCAAAACCCCACCAACTTCCTTGTTCGAATAAGTGCTTTAACTGATATTTTGCAAAGTGCCCCACAGTCTCATTTGTACCTCACTAAGCCCTACAACACAATTAAGCCTCCCTCTTTTATTTACCCAACTTAAAAAAATAATAACTTCCACCCACTAACAAATATATATATATATGTGTGTGTGCACGTGTCTCTACAGTGAGAGAGATTTCATTTAAGGATGCATGGGAGAGGGCCAAAACAAAATAATAATCCAGCTCATTCAAAGGGAATTAAACATATACCTTATATGTCCTCTAACGCTCTGTGATTTGTGAAAGTTCATATCCACAATCTTCATTTTCATTAGACATACTTTGGATATATTCCTTTGTGTCTCAAGGATTATTTAAACCATGTGTGGCGCGTTACCGTATTTAAAAATGACTCTTTAATCAAAATAACTTTAAAACAACTAATCCTCACTTAGGCTGGTCAGCTGAATCCACAGAGTGGTCCAGGAAAAATAAATCTCCTCTCAAGAATGCGAATGCAGACAACAATTAGACACAGATGTGAGTGAAATTAGTTACAGTTTACAAAATGCTACACTTCACATGCTTTCAGGTTTTTTTTTTATGTGCAGTACAAAATCACAGCGTAGTAAGGAACCACACTTCTGACGACCAGTCCGTGGAATAAAAACATTTCTGGGTGGCGTGTGCTCGCTCCTCCGACATTCTCCCGTTCTGCCAACGGGTTTCCGCATCGCCGCGGTTCTGCGACATAACTCCCGTATCAAACAAAAAGGGG
>VXBJ01001708.1:278371-356397 GCA_013400055.1 Nycticryphes semicollaris
AAAAGTTTTAATTGCCTGGAGATGCGTCTCCCTCTTAATAAGGCGGGTTTAAACAAAAGCCGTCCTAATAGAATAACTGGAATTAAACCACCACGATATCAATGAGAGAAGCTAAATAAGGATACTCACGGAGGCTCTTAAGCATACAACCAGCAAGCACGCCCGGACATGCCGTTTTGATTGGATATGTAACAGATTTGTTCTCAAATATCTGAGATTCTTGCAACCTTGTAAAGAAAGGGTCTGCTAAAACTATTTAAGCCGGCCTTCTCCCATTGAAAGGTATTTATTAAATACAAAGTAGCTGGAACTTTTAAATCAGTTTTAAGAGTGCAGGTAGGTGANNAAAATCAAAGATGGGGAAAAAGCTTTGCTTTTTAAAAAAAAAAAAAAAAAAAAGAAAAAAAAAACCCAATTACAAATATAATCAAACCTACATTTTAAATCATTGCTACTGACCTACTGGAGTTTTAAAATTTAAACCTGTGCACAGGTCCATAGATCCTTACAAATATATTCAAAGAAGAAAGTGATGGTTGCAGAGGGCTAAATTTGTGCATTGAGTAACAGTAAATCTTTAGATCTTACCTTTTACCAATCAATAGGTAATTAAATAATTTAATTAGTAAACCATCAGACTGAAAGAGGTTTATGATACATTTCTATTCCAGCGCTTTTAGTTGCTCATCATTCAAAAAAAAACCAACAAAAAAATACCCCCAAACCTCTTTTAAAAATATAAACATTACGTTAAACGACATTATAACACACACAAGAACTAAGTCTGACCAGGGCTTTCCAGAGCACTTCCACTTTGCAGGCAGTATCTTTCAATTCATGTAACACTTATTTTTCTAGGCTTTTTCGTCCACGTAATCCAAATCTGATGAGGAAAACAGCGTCAGGATTCACAGTACCAAGACCAAAAAAAAAAGAAAAAAGAAAAAAAAAAATCAAAAAGAAGTCTTAATACCGTGCCAGATTTACAGGACTAAATGATTACAAAAAAAAAAAGAAAAAAAAAACCCAAACAACAAAAAAAACCCAACTTCATACATAGATTCAAAAAAATAGATTCAAGCAGAACTCTTTTTTTTTATTGTTTTGGGGTTTTTTTCCCCCCCCCCTTTACAAAATCTGTGCTTATTCACTGCTCATACAGCCTTACCTTCAATTAACTAATCTGGGAATGCAAGCAACACTTCCAGAGGAGAAATGTCTTCTGGCTACCTCCTACCTCCCAGTAAGCGAGCCATGGTGGCGTAGCGGGTACCTCGGGAATGCTGCGGGAAGGCAGATCGGTTTGCAAAGCTACGAGGCAACCTTCGAGCCGAAAGAGGCACCTAGGATTTCATTTTTGTTTAGCGGAGAAAAGGGATCCTGGGACAGTCACGCACCATATATGGGAACCCAGGTCAAAATAAGCAGCTTTCGATTGGGCCCGTCCGCGTCGCCAGCACAAACACAATCCCTTTCCTTCTTTAGATCCAACAAAGCGGATCCCGTGCCAAGGAAACTATTTATGATGTTCTATATTAAACTGTGCAAGGGCTACAAATTGCTGATTAGGGAGACGGGCAGTTTTGTCAGGTAAAACTCACTGAAATCGGGAAAGACGAGGCAACGCCGTCACTCTGAAGGACGGGCTTTTCGGATACAGCCACGATCCTCCGGAAAATGCTCACCGAAATGCTCACTGCTGAAGTCTTTCCCAGTGTTAATAAGATCATTTTTAAAATCCCCTACAGAAACCTGTACAGAGTTAAAACCACATGTCTTGCTTCGCTCTCTCTGGGAGCTCCATCTATTACACGAGAAAAGATCAGGCACGTACTTTTAGGAAGCAGAAGCTCATTTATTGGGTCTTTTTTTTTTCCTCAAAAAACAAACCCTCTCTCAGAAATACCACGTTGTTGTTGTGAGGTACCATACGACACTGGAGAATGTAACCCAAAACCCTCAAAACCAGTGATACTTAAATGATGCTATGGAAATCAAGAAATGATTTAAAAAATAGATACGACTGCGGCTTCCAGTGGCGCGTGTGAATTTTTTGCATAAATCTACTTCATTCTGCATTTGAGGAAAAAGAAAAAAGAAAGCACAAACCCCAAAAGCACAGACATATATGAAAAAATTTTTCTGTTTTGAATGTAAAGCTTACTGAAAGAGGTTTACTGTTCGTTAAGAGCTTGTAGTCCCTAAAGGGAGCTTTGGCTGCGCAATAACTTTAGGAGTGTGCCCAGTCTCTGTATTTAATTAAATTAAGACAGATCTTTCCCCCCTCCGCTCCTCTCCCTCCCCACCCCACCCCCCACATATGGAGCTTGATGATGTGACGATAAACACGGGATAAATTACGCAGGGGCTAAGACAATCAGAAGGAGGGTGATTTTTGATGCGCTGCAAGAAAAGAACCGGCTCGGGATTTTCAATCCCATCCTGCAGTATGGCGTGAGGGCAGTATGGGAACTGAAGCTGCATAAATGATCTAGGTGGGGGGCTATAAGATAAAGTGGGGTCCTCTGTGTTTATACAGCCCTTAAACAGTGCCTTAAAGGTCCTTATCTGATGTCTGCAGGTCGGACTTCAGAGGAGTGTATATCATTACCCTACGGTATGGGCTAACCTATGAACTTACCCTACAGCTGAGACCGTGGTCCGGATCCTCATTCGGTTTCAGCGAGTGCAGGGTTGTTTTGGTTTGGTTTCTGGGTTTTTTTTATTATTATTATTATTTCAATAGCTAATCTAATTACGCCACCTGAGCACTGTGCCTCTCTGAAACCTAGTCTTTGAAAGAGGAATGAGTGCTTGGCTTTTTTGGTTCTGTCCGGTCCAACTAACCTCCTACCAAACGGGTTCACCAAAAGTGGTGAACAAATGGGTTGTTCACCACTGGCACCCAGCCTCGATTGTTTTAAACCACAACCACACTGGGTTTGGAACAGAGATTTCAGTGGGATTGGTGTGCGTTTGCACCATGCCCGAATTTGCCCTGATTCCACATTCCTGAGGATGCAGCTGGCATCTCCAGAGTCGGAAGAAGTAAAGGAGCAGGCCTATTACCTAGTATCAAACGCACAACAAGCCGTTGGGTGTATTTTTACAGCCATTACTTGGGTGATGTGGTTTTTAACTCCACAAGCAGCATCACACACTCGTTTCTGGGTGCTTGGATGCCACAGTTACAGGTGTGCTGGTAATGAAGGAAAAGCAGATGGAAAAAATGCACATGGAACAGTGAGGTGTCTCCAAGCAGAAGATGGTACTGAACCACAAAGATGATGAGGGGCCTGGAGCATCTCTCTGATGAGGGAAGGCTGAGGGACTTGAGTCTTTTTAGTCTGGAGAAGAGAAGACTGAGGGGGGATCTGACCAACAGCTACAAATAGTTCAAGGGTGGATGTCAGGAGGATGGGACCAGTGTTTTCTCAGTGGTGCTCAGTGACAGGAAAAGAGGAAATGAGCACAAACTTGAACATAAGAAGTTCCATCTAAACATGAGGAGGAACTTCTTCACTTTGAGGGTGGCAGAGCCCTGGAAGAGGCTGCCTGGAGAGGTGGTAGAGTCTCCATCTCTGGAGACATTCCAGACCCTCCTGGACACATTCCTGTGCAACCTGCTCTAGGAGGACCTGCCCTGGCAGGGGGTTGGACTAGACAATCTCCAGAGGTCCCTTCCAACCTCACACTTTGCTAAGGCAGAGTATGTATCCCATCAGTCCCCAAAGCTACCGTGTGGCTCTCCCACAACAACTGCAAGGCAACGTCAGAGCCCGCTGAAGCCGGCAATATCCCTCCCGTGTCTCCATACAAGTTTTATCTTACACATAGCAGCTGTTGCCTGGAGACGTCCCTGGCTGGAGCAGAAGGCCGCAGCATTTGACAGGAACCCTTATTGTCTCATGCTACTCATGTGGGCAAAAGCAGAAAGAACCTTTGGTAGCCACAAACCACAAACAAGGTCTCAGAAATCAACCATTTTAACTGTTATGTCCGGAAACTATTGAAGTGATTGACAAAGACAATTTCGTCACGTTCTTTTGAGATGCATGGGATAAAATTAATAATGAATTAAGGTCTACGTCCAACGCATTGTAAAACAAAAGGTGTGCACTGCTAACCATTGCCTTTAGTCAAAACATGCGTTAACTGCTGTCCTCAGTGACATCTTTGCTAGTCTGCATGCGATTGGGCTTGTTTTAAGGCAGCAACTTCAGTACAAAGCGCATTTTGGTATCACTTAAAATAGGGAACAGTAGACTTTCTTGATCTTAAGTAGACACTGCTTTAGTTTTTTGAATGAATTCATGCCTTTATAGGACTCTGAAATAGTTCTTGACAACTGACATAACTGAATGCAGAGATTTGCCACAGATGAAGTGGTCAGACTCTAGTTTGACAGCAAATACCTAGTGCTTCTCAATTTTTCACTTTCCCAAATCAAAGTATGCATGGGGGTTTTTAACAGATTTGTTGCATTATATAATAGGGGAAGAAATCCATGTATACCATAGATGTCTTTATAGACACAAACAGTGTAAACTATAAATATGCTCAAAATCCATAACTGCAAAATCCATAAGTAGCTTGGCAGGGGAAAGGGAAGGTTTCCTACATGAAGGTAAGCTTTAAATATCTCTAATAATTTTCTCTCTCTTTTGGTACTTCTTAACACCCAACTGACAACTTCCTACATCACTTTTCCAGTAATGTCATGAAGGTAATTATACTTAATGCCACCACCCAAAAAATGCTGATGAGTTTTGGACTCCAGATCACCTGAAGCAGATGCTCTACTCAGAAGCCACGGCATCTCTTTTCCCTAAAGGTCTGTGACACTCTGAGGGCAGATCTCTGAGATCTACTCCTGATTTTAGAGTAGGGCTGTAGCTTTTTTGAACTAGAACCAGCCTTCATTTGAGCCGTGTCTTACCTATGAAACTGAACTATTGAAGATTGCTTTCCATTTTCCAACAAAGTTCAATAGTTTTACAGGGGAGGAGGGGGGATTTTTAATACTGTCTACAGTATCTAAGACTCAGTGAGAATATAACTCTTTTTTTTTTTTGTAAAATACCTCCGCTGGAAAGAGAGATAAAGACGTTAGTAACGATTTACAACAGCTGTCCCATTGAAGGCAACGTAATTGTCTTTGAACACCGTTATTTGGAGAATTAGCTGTTTGCAAAATAGGGAGTGAAACGGAGGGAGTAAATTACAACCTGTGAGCGTTCTTGAAGAAGAGCTACTTTATCTAATTTACATTCAGGCTTTGACTCCAGCTCAGCATGAAAACTTCACTGCCTAAAAACAAAACAAAAAACCCCAAACCAACCAACTAACCAACCAAAAAAAACCCATTGAAAATAATCCTCCTTCCCTGTGATGGATGAATAATAATTAATTTGCTCTAGCCGAAATGAGCAAGTCATACGGAATGCACCCGCGATGACGAGGAGCAGGTTGTAGCGCGCCAGCGGGCGAGAAAAGCTACACTCGGTGGTTCCTCGGAAGACTAAGTTGCAGGAAAAAAACCACCCCAAAAACACAGTACAAATGTGATATTACCAGCAAGGTGACAAGATGATCAAGCCCCGTTGTCCCGTAAAGGCTATAAACCACATCATTTCACACACACGCCATTCTTCCCCTAGTTCGTCCTCCCACAACTCTTGAAGCCTTCCTCATCGTTCCTTTAGTGCTACCAGAAAAAAAACAAAAAAGCTAGAATATACAAACCATTGCCATTTTTCCCCCCCGTTTTTTTTTTCTTTCACAGCAATCACTTAAACTTTTTGCCAGCGATAGAAATACAGCGCACTCTATAGCAGGAGTCGGCTCAGTAACGCTAGACTGTCTTTTCTCCAACTATTTTCCATTAACGTGAACAAAACCAGTTTTGTCAGCGCCTCCTCTAAGGTGAAAAGGGGGATGGAAAGCTCCTCTTTGTTTTTCAGCCCTGAATTAAAGGCATACTCAGAATTCTTAATCCCGCAAGAAAAATATGTGTGTTTGCTAACCACAGAAACAATAGGTTTATTTGTTGCAAATTCCATTTTGTTATTATTTGCTAAATGCGTTCCGTATTTTTTTCCTCAAGCGTTACTCATGTCACTGTTCAACAGCAGATGGAGCAGTGGATCATTACGGTATTTGAGCTATTTGTGTCAATTATTGCATAATTTTTCAGCTGCTGGACAAGCAAATAGTAATAACAATAATAATAATAATAATGAAACAGAGAAAATCATTGTTAAATAAAGCCTTTAGAATTTTGAAGGAAATGGAAAGAACAGCAATCCAAGCTCACTTCGACAAACTCTTAAGACAAGCCTCCATTTAAGAGTAATACAAATGATTCACAAACACACATTCCAATCACAAAAGCGGCGTTAGCTGTGCACAGGAGATAGGTACGTCCTTAACCTTGAAACATCCAGTCACACACATTTTTCTCACGAGGATCGGGAAGGGTGAAGTATCTTCTGAAAGGGAAGCTCAAAAATTATTCCATATTTTGGGCCTTGTAATGAACAGGGGAAAGTGGAAGTCCTAAGTTGTTAAAATGATCATTACAAGGGCATCACAAGGGCAATTTATTTTACGCTCACATCGTTTGCTTTTCCTGTAAACTATTTTTAAGGAATTTACCCCAATAAAATCTTTTGAACCTTACAGTAATTATGCCATTTACACTCATTAGTTCAGCAGGGGTTAGATTCACGCCTAACTGTAACCACCTAAAACTGAGCATTTAGTTTAAGATGATCACCCCGACCCTCATCTTCAGTGGAGAGAGACAGACCCTTCCAGCCCACGTGTCTATGGGCTGGAGGGGGTGAGGGAAATCAATTTTGATTTTTTTTTTCTCCTCCCCATGGACACAGATGATGGGCTTTAACCAGCTCCCAGGTTTTGATGGCTCCGGCTCCCCCCAGGAATCCAGACTTTGTTGAACCCAACAGTAAACACTATAATTTCCCTTAAAATCAACTGGGTCTCAATAGTAATTGTATTCACAGAAATTTCAATTGCCGCACGCTCTATTTTGAAACTTCTTATAATTACCCAGAGTCAGACTGCCAATATTTGTTGTTACAAATCAAGGCCAGAGGAAAACTTCTCGGATGGCTTCAAAGTCCCAGTTCTCATCCCCGAGCCCGGCTCCCTCCCCCGCTTCCTTCCAGCAGCATTAACTTTTTCTCTGCAATCTCACAAATCGGAAAAAGAGTAACCTCTAAAGCTGTTTTAGACTGAAGGTCAGAATTCAAAGGATTGGTAACTTTATCCACCGAGCCTTGCAATCACATTGCTATTGGAAACACACCCAGAAGCACCAGCACTTGAGATGTTTTTATTAAGCAATGTCAATAGGTACAAAATTTGAAGGTTTGTTTTTGTTGGTTGGGTTGGGATTTATTTTTTTCTTTTTTTTTTTCTTTTTTGTCCATACTGTAAGGTTTATCGAGACTCATATTCGCAAGAGATCAAATTCCTTTCTGCCTACTGAATTTTAGTTTAATGTTCGCCGAGGTAAGGAAACAGGGCTCTGCGTTACAGGCTAATGAAAACAGCAGCTTTGCTTTGTTTATCTAAATACTTAAAGGGAGGCACCTCTTGCAGCCAAAATGTAAACAAAGCTTAAACTCTTTTTACTGCTTGGATACTTCCAGCCTGCTAATATGGATTTTTTTTTTTAATTAAGTGCATTATACAGATTTTCTGCATGTATTTCCTCCTTGACAATCTACCTTGCCAGAGAAATATTTCATTCCTAAACCAATTATTCGTAATTACACCTATATTTTCAGCCCACGAACAGAAGATGACAGATCCCTTTCAAACCTAGGCTCAAGGGAAACAAAATAAATCAGGGAGGGCAGTCAGTACTTTTGTCCCTGCAAACCTGTCGTTAATTTAGAGGGAAATAGGTTAAAATAAGGATTTCAAGAGGGCTTCCCGAGACTGAAGAATGGGCAAAAGTTTGATTCCGATATCTAAAAGAAACCCAAATCATCTGCCTTGCCCCTCTGTCTTGTAGCACATTTGCATATGCAAAAGACTGAAGCATCCACATCCAGCTGAGGGATTCACCTGGTGAAGTTCAGAAAACGTGTATTTAGGGATATATTTTATTCTCTAGACCAACCTCCATTAAATAATTTGCCAAAGTAGGCAGAATCGAGAACCCACCTTGCACTGAATGCCAATTTATACAGAATCATAGAATGGCTGGGGTTGGAAGGGACCTTAAAGATCATCAAGTTCCAACCCCCCTGCTGTGGTCAGGGACACCTCCCACCAGACCAGGTTGCTCAAAGCCCCATCCAGCCTGGCCTTGAACACCTCCAGAACCCCCCTGGTACTGCTGCCTGCTCCACCAAGCCCCAAGGGGCTATGGCCCCTCCAGCCACCGATGAATTGTTTCCTTACCCCTCCCTGCAAAGGAAAACAAGCAGCCAGAATAAATGCTTTCCCCTCCTGAACCTTTATTCGTGTCTAGAAACGGTTTTGAATTCAGAAAGCTTCCCAGGAACTGCAGGGTGGCTACAGGTGGGAAGGGAGAAATCCAAGGGAAGGAGAGGGGCAGCCCCTCAGCTGGGTACAGCTTGGGCTCCATGAGGCTCTCATTCCTCTCTGAGACCCAAAAAAGCTGCCACAAACCAGCAACGATACCCCTACAGTGCATCTCTCTTCCTCCTGTCTGCCCCTCATCAAATCCTCAGTATTTTTAGTTTGTTTGTTTGTTTGTTTTAATAAGAAAACACTGTTGACATTTTCACCCCCAAAATACTAGGAAATATTGTGTATGCTTCTCTAAAGCTTGAATTAAAATAGGACCAACTTCATGTTAAGTTTCTTTTTACGGAATTGGCCTCAGCCATATGTGGTACACCAAGCACAGCAGGAGCCTTATACCAATTATTCTCTCTTAGTAGATGAATTCCAGCATTTGGTTCTTGTTTTTCTGGTCAGTAAGTAATAATACATAGTTATGCAGTATGCATCATATAGTAACAACTTTATAATGAGACATGGGGGGCTGGTCCATTCTCCCAAAGAACAGGCGATAGAATAAGAGGAAAATAGCCTCAAGTTGGCCAGGGGAGGTTCAGATTGGATATTAGGAATAATTTTTAAACTGAAAGGGTTATTGCAGATTGGAATGGGCTGCCCATGGACGTGGTGGAGTCACCATCCCTGGGGGTATTTAAAAAATGGGTTGACATAGTGCTTAGGGACGTGGTTCAGTGATTGTTTTTGTCAGTGTTGGGTTGATGGCTGGACTTGATGATCTCAAAGGTCCTTTCCAACCCAGACGATTCTATGATTCTAAGTGGTAGGTCAAATATCTTTTATGGTAATCTAATATGGAGATGCCTAAAACTATTTTTCCATCTGATGAATGTGCAGGATGAACTACGTTTCAGCAGGTCCCACGTTACAAGGTTCCCGTCAGCCAATGTTGGGGTCTACCTCAGACCAGGCTTTCAGTAGCTGAAAGCCTGTACACAGTAAAAAATGCTTGCTATTAATTTAGTAAGAGAAGTGGACTTTAGAGACCCTGAATAAGAGGCCTGAAGTCTGCTGTTTACATCTGGTTTATAAATTCACGACTATGAATAAAAAAGGAATAAACCACAGTGATTTAAGAGGTTGGTTTGAGACACTGATTTGCTAAACCTTTACACTCACCTAAACTTGCAAGACACAAGTTTCTTTGTTTTCATAAATCTGCACTGCACAGCTTAAAAATACATGTAAAATTTCCAACATTAGCACATACATGTCTTTTCTCTTGCTGGAAACATCCATATGTAATACCAATAAACTCTCAAATAGCTGAGAACTAATAGTAATGAGGGCTATCAGCAGTTGGAAAGCAGTGATGTCATTTAACAGTCCACAAACATCCAAGTATACGTGCAGACATCAGTGGAAACACAATAACCTAATAAATAATAAACATGGTGATGTCCAGACTTTGTATGATTTCCACATACCAACGTGGAATAAGCACACATTTTAATTTGCTCAAGGGAGTGACTAATCCATTTAGTATCTCCTTTAGCATATGAAAATGTGTTTCTTTCCTCCCACCTTAGAAGAACTTTTAATCCAGAGCATCTTTCCCAACACCAAACGCATCATTGTCCGAATCAACATCTCTGTGGGACGGATTCTACCGAAAGAAGAAACAAAACCAATGCATTTTGTTCACTCAAATGGAAATTTGGATTGGCTTCACAATTTAAATATCCCAAAGAAGTTACTCCTTACTCTGCTTGCTTTCTGAAATGTGCAAATGGATTCACAAAGCAGAATTAAGAAAATAATGTATTTTGAAACATCCTTTTATGAAAGCTTGACAGGAAGTGGTATGCCTTGAAATGTTGGACCTTGAAAGCTGATTTATAATACCTGAACTCTGGTATTTCAGTCATGGATGAAATACCAAGATGCAAAGGTAAGCATTGTACTACTGACAGTTACAGTGAAAAATAAAAGTTATGACAAAGTATTAATATTCTGAGCAATTATACTGGATAATTATGAATTGGATCAGCAATGTGAAAGGATTGTTTCTTCTTATTTACCAGCAAAAAACCCCAAATAGCCCCAAATTGTCCCCAGCTGGTGGGGACCAGCCTTAGCTTTCAACCTAACTTACAACGCAACCAAAACAACTATATTGGACGTCATCTAAGAAAAATGAAGTAATTAACGATGTCAGATCAGAACCAGTGCTTAAATTGTGGTACTGGGCACACTGGGTGCCCTGTCTCCCCTGGCAGAAGTGAGCGCTGGACTTTGGCTGCTACTCTCTGCTGCCTGAAGCTGTCCAGATTCAAAGAACATCACACAAAATGAACTCGGTCTTTCAGGAATCCTGAAAAAGATTTCTGGTGGTATCACAGCTCCCACGTCCTCACACAACTGTGATTTGTTAGGGCCAGACACTCTTGCAGCAGAGCTGAGCCTTGATGGTGAATATAAAACTAATTTATTTTCTTCTTAGGGAACCAGGCTGGATGGGGCTTTGACTATTCCTAAAAAAAATTGTTTTAAAATTTTCCCTTTTTCCCCCCGCTCCCCCAAGCATTTGGGCTGAACCAAATCAAGCCCTGACTCCCTGCAAGTCTAGAAAACATAAATACTGGTTAACCATTTAAAATTTGCTCACTTCCCTCACCTGCCCACAATCACAACCCTGGCTTCATTAGCTGAAATCTGCCAAATGCATCCCCAGTCATCCTGTCATCCTAATTGCACCCTGAAAGAGCGTTTCGTTTCTTCACTCTTGACCACTTTATCTGATTACTTCTCCATTTGCATAATTCCTTGTTAGCTCCGGAAATTACTTTTCAGAAACTGTGCTTATCAGAGAAGCCCACCCTTCGTCCACCACGCAGCTGTCTCGCCCCTAACCGGGTTATGGAGTCCGTTCTCCCACACCGGGGCGACTGTCTTATTGCATGGCTGGGGGCTGATTTCCCTCCTCTTGGCTTTGAAGATGAGAGAAGGCAGTGGACGTATTTATGAGATCTCTGGTGTTCACTCTATCAGCTCTCTTGATCTTGAGCCACCAAAACATGAATCACGGATATTCGGAACGGTATTGGCAGCGGGGAGGAGCAATAGGAGCTGACTGGTGCTTTTTTGGTTCTGCCATCAGAGCAGGTCCAGGAGCTGCCACCCTCAGCTGAGGATGCCCACATTCACCCAGCATGATTTCCCAGTCCTCCTTCCCTCTTTTGCTCTTTCAGCAGAGCAGGGCCACTGGTGAGGGGGGGTCTGTGAGCCTGCCCCAGCTGCTGGCAGCACAGGATCTGGCATGAAGTGCTGGAGCAGGTCCAGAGAAGGGCAATGGAGCTGGTGAGGGGTCTGGAGCACAAGTCTTGTAAGGAGCAGCTGAGGGAGATAGGGGTGTTCAGCCTGGAGAAAAGGAGGCTGAGGGGAGACCTTCTCACCTTCTACAACCTGAAAGGAGGTTGTAGCCAGGGCGGGGTGTCGGTCTCTTCTCCCAAGGAACAGGCAATAAGACAAGAGGAAATGGCCTCGAGTTGTGCCAGGGGAGGTTGAGACTGGATATCAGGAACAATTTTTCCATGGAAAGGGTTATTGCCCAGGGAGGTGGTGAGGCACCATTCTGGGGGTATTAAAAGACAGTTTGACATAGCACTTAGTGACGTAGTTTAGTGATGGGTTGGTTTTTTTACCAGTTAATGGTTGGAGTAGATGATCTGAAAGGTTCTTTCCAACCTAGACAATTTATGATTCTATGATTCCTCCAGTTTACACAATCTGTCCTTCTTTACACCAGCTAGTGAAACTCTCCTCTTGGGGAAGAATGATAAATATTTCCCAGGGGACTCTACTCTCTTAGATTTCCCATAGGATTAGAGAGGGCATTTATAGAATGGTTTGGGTTGGAAGGGACCTTAAAGACCTTCGAGTTCCAACCCCACTGCTGTGGGCAGGGACACCTCCCACCAGAGCAGGTTGCTCCAAGCCACATCCAGCCTGGTCTTGAACCCCTTCAGAGCCTGGAGGAGGGGTTCTGGAGGTGTTCAAGGCCAGGCTGGATGGGGCTTTGAGCACATGCTGAAAGACGCAACCTGGGCAGCCACAGCTTCTCTGGGCAACCTCTTCCAGTGTCTCACCACCTTCACAGCAAAGAATTTCTTCCTAATATCTAATATAAATCTCCCCTCTTTCAGTTTAAATCTATTCTCCCTCATCCTGTGGCTCCATTCCCTGACCAAGGGTCCCTCCCCATCTCTCCTGTAGGTTTTATATTTTGCTTGTGATGTGAGAGATCATTCTGACTCTGATGACCTTGTTAAAGATTTCTCCCTTTAACCATTCCTGTGCTGGGTCTCACCAGGAATGGTGTGAGGGGCTCGGTCCCACAGGTGATGTGACTGTTTCCTTTGTCAGTTTGGGGTCCCAGGGAGGAGTTTCGCTGCTTTGCAACTTCAGGGGAAGAGGATGTTTGGGTTAAGGCAGCGTTATACAGAGAGAAAGCATAACATTTCTTCTCTCTTGATCTTTGTTTGGTATCCAGTATTCAGTCCATAGGGCAGGGAAGTTAAGATAAACTGACAAAGCCTGTGACAGACTAATTGGTGATGGAATTATTTGGCGGAAGACTGCTGCTCCGTTTGAGGAGACTTCAAAATGTAGAAACCACTTGGCAGACAGGGAAGCACAGAGAAAGCTGCAGAATATCTGCTTTCCCTGACAGGTTATTTCAAGGTTGTATTCACTCAGAATTATTCTCATTTTGTAGGCATTGCCTACATCCTGCTGCATCCTGTCTTGGGAAAGCAAAGGCGGTACCATAAGCTTAACAACTGAAATTAGTTCTAGGGGTCTTGAGTTTTGGATGGGGTGCAGGCACCGTATGATAATTTTATTTTATTATTTTTTTTAGACAGGACTGCTTCATCTTTCATTCTTTCCCTGAACTGAACTGACCATCGGGAACCACAAACCTCACTAGTTACCTTGCTTAGGATTTATGCTGTTGAATAAAAGATCAGCAGATAATAGAATGAACACCATTCATGAACCACATAAAGATAAGCACCCTGTGTCTTTTAGTAAGCCAGCAGTAACGGGTCAGAGGACACTGTAGATCGGTGGGATCTTTAGGAAATGCCTACCCCTTTCCTTTTACCTCCTTGTGCCCTTCTCGTATCATCCTTCGGTCTTCAGAACACAAAGGACTAGTTTAACTCAATGTTGAGATCAAATTAAGACTCTTGGAACACCACCAGAAGGTGGTCTGGTATCTCACGATCCTATTGACATAAACCTCTCCTCTTGAGTGACACAGTCATCTGTCTTTTTATTTTTTGAACATATACCAGACTATAGATTTTCAACGTCTTTGCTGAAATTGCAGGCAGGTTTAGTGAATTCTTCGGAAACGAAATCAGAAATGTATTTCCTTTTTAAATAATTGCTGAAACTTTTTTCTTTTGTGTTTAACTACTTTCTTCATTCATATGCATTTTTTATTACTGGACAGAAGTGGAGTTTATGTCAATAATTAAAAACATGTAAATCACGTGATCACTTTGTATTTACACTGGCTTTAGCTTCATTGTCTGCATTGTATTTCTGATTGCATAAATATTCATAGAGAAACACCTAAGGAAATTTTCAAATTGGTGCATAGAGACTAAACTACACCGTTCCTATTCATTTTAATGAGTCACGTGGTTACGTTCTCACACTCTAATTTGAAAATTCCACTCCTGCTTTCCACCATCTAAAATAACTGTCTAATTCTAAGTGTGCACTGTCTGCATCTCCCACTCTATAAATATACAAGGGACAGGCAGTCTTTTCATATAGACACTCCAGGACACTCCGGTGGCATTTTATACCCAAAGGAAAAGGTCCCCAGCCTAATCGGAGTTACTAAACTCCTCATGATGCTCCTAATCCTCCTCTCTAAAGACATTTCCATCAATTCCTTTGCTGAAATGCCTATTTAGGTACATAGAAAATTAATATCCTGGGAACCTCTGACATAATTAAAAGTACAATTACCACAAAAAAGTAGGATCAAAAGAACCACTAAAACCAGAAAAAGACATAATAAACCTGGTAACCATTCAAACAGTCGCAGAAACTATGCTTTGACATTTCTCTCCCAGAAATTAATGACAGCAAGTTATAAATGAAAGATTTTTGTCATTTGACTATATCTGAACTTTCCCCACAACGTGCCAGGAAGGTCAGCCAGGGTATTTTAGAGGAAGGCTGTGAGCAGAAAGCATTACAGGCTTAGAGTTACTTACGGTGTTTTGCCAGAGATTCCCTCTGTTTTATAGCTCACAGGCTTCACTTTTCACAGTTGCTGCTTCTAACCAGCTTTTTTTTTGCATCTCGTGGAAACTGACAGTAGGGGAAGGGAGGAACTTTTATTTCCTGGACACAGATAACCTCGAAAGGTTCAGAAGCCACGGAGACACGGGCAGCAAACATGGGCAACCAGTGGGAGCATGGCTGGCTCAAAGCAGCACCTTAAAACAGCCTGAAATCGGGTGGTGAAGCAGTTGCAATGGGTTTGAAGGTTCCCTGTTGGGAAACTTGAAGAGAAGACAAGAGGGTGGCTTAAGTAAAGGGAACCAAGAGAAACAAGAAGAGGGGGTTGGCTGATGAGATTGGCGTAGCTCCTAAAAGGAAAGAGTCTGGCTTCTGGGATACAAGTTGCTTAAAAATGCAATCTCTGGGCTTGGGAATGGTGAGGCTATATGGCTTAGGACCAGCCATTCACCTTTTCACAGAATCACAGAATGCTACGGGGTTGGAAAGGACCTCTGGAGATCATCTAGTCCAACCCTCTGCCAGAGGGGGGTCAGCCCAGAGCAGGTTGCATAAGAACATGTCTAGGTGGGGTTTGAATGTCTCCAGAGAAGGAGACTCCACCACTTCTCTGGGCAGCCTCTTCCAGGGCTTTGTCTTCCAGGGCACCCTCAAAGGGAAGAAGTTCCTCCTCATGTTTAGGTGCAACTTCCCATGTTCCAGTTTGTGCCTGTTGCCTCTTGTCCTCTCACTGAGAAAAGACTGGCCTCATCCTCCTGACACCCACCCTGGAAGTAGTTATAGATGTTGATCAGATCCCCTCTCAGTCTTCTCTTCTCCAGACTAAAGAGACTCGAGTCCCTCAACCTTACCCAGTCTGGGGAGAGGGACACACAAGGAGCTGTGTCCACCAACACACCCCCAGGGCCAAAAGGCAGGTAGCCTGTAGTGAAGACCCACACACCCCCAACCTTTCCATCATCAGCACAGGGCAGCCCCATCCTGCAGACTCACATATGCCTACTTGAAAGGATGTCTATGCACATTCTCCACAACCCGTCTGCCTGTCTTCATAAAACTTGAAGGAGTGTGATATTTTGGAGGCTGCTAGCTCTCTGTCAGACTGGGCTGAGATTTCCCAACAAATTGAAAAGTTGTTATTAGGAGACATACAGCCAGACAGATGTGTACAAAGAATGTGGTTGCAAAAGCCTTTTTTTTTCATTTTTTGGGGGAACCAGGTTATAACAAGAAACTGCCTGATCTCCATTTACAGTTCTGTTCAGTTATTTTAATGAATTTTTTCATTTTGCTGACAGAGCAACTTGGCTTTGCACAGAAAGACAGTTCCCCAGAGGGTAAGATCTGTCAGTTGTCACAGGAAATCCCTTCAGTCCCTACCTGCACAAGCAAAGCTGGACCTAAAGAAATCAGGTTCATCCTATAGAGCTGCTGAAGGAAGGAAACAATACTACAGACACAAAATCCTTCCCCGGTTTGATTGTGCCGTGCCTTCTGTAGCTGCGATCAACAAGTCACTTCTTCCATATCATGGATCCCTCAAACTGATGGTGTCTTTTCTTCATCTCAGACCTGACACTGTACACAGCTGGACTGTCCTATCTCATTGTCCTGATCTGAGGAAAAATTAACCAATTTTCTGGTTTATAATTTTAATTTTTTAGCCGGGCTTCTTCTAACTAAACTCTGAAATTAACAGATTGTTCAGAAACTGTTCCCTCTCAGGGTGATCAGACCTGATGGGATGGTGCAGAGAGGCCCTGGCTTATACGTATTGATGGAACAACCAAGGGCAGGGAATNTTAGTATTAATACTTCATTAAAGTAATTTAGTTTATTCTGAACTCGTAAATTTCCTTATCCCTTCCTCTCCTTTCTTTTTTGGGGGAAGAAGGTCCATCCATCAGTCTGGTTTTGGTAATTTTGGCTGAAACCACGACACTCATCCATGGGCCAGATTGACTTTGTCTTCACCGCTACGTAGCAGCAGGTTGTGAGTAAGAGCGATACCAATGAAGAGGATCTTCCTTTTTTCCACCCATTTGTTCAGACCGTGTTGATGAATACCAGAAGATAAAGCGAAAGGCAGCACAGGAATGCTGTGAGGGATGAGACCACTAGAAAAGAAGTAAAAGCCACAAGAATGGACACCACGTACAAGCTCACGATGAGCCTAGTTTTACATCAAGTAGGTCTTGAAAAGGCTTTGTTTTACACAGCCTGCTGGAAAGCCTTAGGCTGTCAGCTTGTTTCAAGGAAAATGGGAAGAGTTTTAGCAACCCAAGAGCCTAAAACGATGAGGGGGGAAAGCTTTGCATCAGGGACTGGGAAAGCAAGAGTCTTTCTTCCTGGCTTAATGATCTGATGCGTTGATGATTTCCAGCTATGGTTATCTGTACCGGGGAAATTATCATGGTTCTGTTGAAAATGAACCTTTTCCTGAAACAAGCAAATCTCAAGTCAAAAGTCTCTTCACCCAAACTAAACAAAGCCTCAAAATATTTTAAAAGCTGTAAGAATAATAAAAAAAACCAAACCAAACCAAAACTTAAAGGTCTTTGCATTTAAAGTCTCCTAAAAATTTTACTGCATCCTGCAATTTTATGAAAACCCACGTTTCCCTCCATTTTTAACAAGCTTTTCCTTTTTAACATAATGTCCCTGATACAACATTATTTTCACTCCTATTTTAGCTCCTCCACAGAAACCTGTTTCTAGTTAAACAGTTACAGAAGAGGAAAACCATAAACAAGCAACGAAGGTGGAAACTCCATGCCTCTAAATGATGTTATTATTAAACTTGATATTTTCCTTTTAAAACGTGTTTAAACAATATTAACTCAGAACCTTACTAAGTCCATGCTGTTCTTTATTAAAAAAGGCATGAGAGAAAAGATTATAAAGAGCTAGATTGGGCCACAGCGTGTGTTTTCATCATCAGTGTTAAAAATAAAGCTCAGAAAGTTACTCAGCTGAAATTAGTAACGTTTATCATATTGATACCTGCACGATATAATACTAATCTTTGTCTTTATTAAATACAAAAGCAAAAGGATGTTAATGAAAGTTAACAAGCTGTTAGCAAGCTGTACATGAAAAGGACACCGACAAGTTTTTGACACCAATGATGAAATCATCACTGCCATGCTCTTTTGCTCCTCAGATCATGTCTTCGCCTGGGTGAAACTATCAAAACTTGGAATCACAGAATCATGGAATTTCCTCAGTTGAAACGCACCTTTCAGATCATTGAATCCAACCATTAACATAGCACTGACAAAATCCATCACTAAACCATGTCTCCAAGCACTATGTCTGCCCGGCTTTTCAATCCCTCCAGGGATGGTGACTCCACCACTGCCCTGGGCAGCCCAGTCCAATGGACAAGAACCCTTTCCATGGAAAAATTGTCCCTAATCTCCAACCTGAACCTCCCCTGGGGCAACTTGAGGCTGTTTCCTCTTGTCCCATGGCCTGTTCCTTGGGAGAAGAGACCGAACCCCCCTGGCTACACCCTCCTTTCAGGGAGTTGGAGAGAGCGAGAAGGTATCCCCTCAGCCTCCTTTTCTCCAGGCTGAACACCCCCAGCTCCCTCAGTTGCTCCTCACAAGACTTGTGCTCCAGACCCCTCACTAGCTCCCTTGCCCTTCTCTGGACACACTCCAGCCCCTCAATTTCTTTTTTGTGGTGAGGAGCCCAAAAACAGACACAGTACTTGTATCCAAATATCTAACAATCAGCATCCAAAAAAAATGCCCCACAATATCACTGGATGTGCAGTTTATTTAATGTTTCAGCATCTGAAGCTCTTAGAAGGCTCACCTCTCTGATACCACTTGAAAAAAAATATAAATAGTTATATTATCACATCTAAAAGGAAGAGAGGTTTATATGGAGACTTGCAACCACAGCCAATTTGCAAACACTGTAACCTTGATGGTATAAAGGTGTAAAATCAGAGTACAGCTACCAAGATATCTGGTCTGACAGGACAGCCAGAATTTTAGCAGGTGGCTGACAGATGTCATGTCTCAAACATGCTTCTTTTGCATGTTCATTTTCATTTCAATCTCATTTTCATCTCCCAAGTATGCATTCAAATTTATTTGCTAACGTCTTGTGGTGTGCAGCCGATATGATCCTTGAAGGAGATTTCAAAGCAGAGTTCACAGGTGCCAGCTGATTATACAATGGGAAAAACGAGAAGAACCATTGCCAACTTACCAGCCCTCAACGCAGGGCTAAGACTGGCTGTTCCGCTGCTGACCGAGCCTTCAGAATACAAAACACAGCAACCATCACATCTTTGCCAAAGTTAAAATGAAGGGTTTGTTGGGACTTACTGAAAAATGTATTAAAGTCCTGCTTTTAGGCTGAGGAGATGTCAAATGTAACTTGCTCTTTCACCATCCAAGGATCTGCAGACGGTAATCTCATTGCAGTGCAGCGTTGCAAAGGTCTGGGTCTAGATATTAATTTTTTAGCTTCACTCAGGGGTTTTATTCTGCAGGGGATGGGTCAGAGACCAAAATTACAGGTCAAGGTACCACTCCTCACTTATTCTTCATAGAAGAAGAAACATTTGTGTATGACCACGTATTGATCTTACATCTGGGACTCCCGTAGGAGCCCATCTACCCAAGTGGAAGATGAGGGGCTGTTCTGGACAATAAGAGGTAGGCCTTTGGCTGGCAAAAAGCAACGTATCCAAAAGTAAACTTCATCTCTGAATATCGTCCGGAGAGCCATCCTAACGAATATAATCTCCCTCGCAGGAATAAAAGCATCCTATCAAACGCACTAGGGTATGCTGAGATTTAATTAACAGTCCTGACTTTCAGGAGGAAAGCACCAAATAATAACAATCAGTGATGTTGATAGAGTCGTAAGTACAAGATACGACTGTTTTGCCAAATACAAGCAGTTCTCCTTTGTTTTTTATTAACAGATGCATCATGTCTCCTTCCTTCAAGATGAGGATTGAAATGGTCTATAGTAATTTGTGTGAACTTTGGGGCACATTTACTTAAATCCTCTAAAATATGCAGTCTATTTGGCCAGTGAATTTCAAAGTTAATGAAGCAAACATCCTCTTACATGCATAAGTGAGGAAAAAAAGGACATAAATCTTTCGGTCTGACCCCCATTCACATCTGAACATGAAACATGAGCACTTTTAAAGCAAGGCAGAATTTTGTAATGTATTAAAAGCATCTGCTAAAGCCCACTGCTACTAAAAAGCCAACTGCTCCTCACTTTATCACTGCACTGTGTGTGCCACCTCACAGGTGTCCGTGAGGTTTTATCTACAAGCCATTTCCAAATGAGGGGGGGGAAAAAACAAAAAGGAAAAGGAAAAAGCAAAAGCAATCTTATGATGACCTTGCAATTTAGAAAAGAAAGCTCTTTGAAATGCTGCCCTGAGCCACACAGAGCTCCAGTTGAATAATTAATTACATATTGACAAGGTCTTATAAAAGAAAAGCTCTGAGCTGTATTGATGTTTATATCTTCTTCTTAACATTCATCACAAAATGTCATTCTGCTTGAAAGGATTATTGGCAGCTCGTATGCTTTTGCCTTCAGATCCAAATTCTTATCAAGAAGGTATGTGACTGATGATATTTTATGGTTATATGTGTTAACAATTTGCCTTAGAATTTAACCTTTATGATCAACTAATTTATATTAAGAGCATATTAGTGTAAATGAATAAGAGATTCCTGCAGGTACGTAGCCACCAGCCACCGTGTGCTACAAATATGTCGTTGAACTATTCTAATTAGGCATTATGTCTGATGTTTGTGCAATTAGGAAGCATTAACACACAAAATACAACCAAACCCAGGAATTAACATGACTGCTTGTGAACTTTACTTGGAAGGGTGCAAAAAGGAGAGGCACCAAGTAACTGCAAAGCATGCGATTCTGTCAGCGGGCTGCATTTCAAAAGGAGAGAGGGCAAATTTTTGCATTTCTGTTTTCCTGCTTCATTTGCAATTAGTGGAACTAGGATGGCATACACATTTCTGCTAGAGCTCTTCTGTTACAGTACTTCAGATGCACTTAATAAATTGCACCTTCCATGAAAAGAAAAGGTGATGGATTGAAAAATGTTTAGCACAACCATGCATAATTGATAGGTTCCCTAGTGCAAATAAGTGTCTGATAAATAATTAAATTTAATCTCATTATAAGAGTTTTCATAATGGGATAATTTAATTAAATGAAAGCCAAAGGGTTTCTAGGGGTTGAAAGATGCTGCTGTTGCTATATTTGGCTAATGGTCTGGGGAGAGTGTAGTGAAGAAGGGTAATTCACATGGGTGCATGCATTATTTAATGAATCCCTCTGAGATGGAGGAAAGGACAGATCAATGATAACTTGTCATTTTATCATTGCTTACAACGCACATTTAAACAACCTGGGAGATGTTAAAAATGGAGAGAGAATCCTGCAGCCCTTGGCAATGCATCAAGCCAGACGCTGTGAGCGGTGGCTTTTCAGGGGAGGTTTCACTCCCACATAACACCGGTTGGTTGGTGGGTTTGGGGAGGTTTTTTTTGCCTTTTTTCAGACCAAAAATAAGAGCAAAGCCTTACAAGCTCTTGCACAGTTAGGGCAAGCCTGCCCCTAAGTGAAAGTTATAATGGATACAGCATGTATATCTGATACTAAAAAATTGATAGCTGTGTCATGTGGGACCCATTAACAAGCTTTTTGAGTGGGCTGAGTTTGGAGCTTTAAGTCTCCAGAAGCACTTAGCTAGGCTAGGATGCTAAAACCATACCAGTCTAAGCAGTTAGCTCATTTGCAGGTGATCAGTTATGAACTAATATCAACAGTGAGGCTTCTATCTTTGCAGATAAGACAGGAGCGTCGCCTTGCAGGCAGCAAATGTGCAAGCACCAAAAGCTAAATGGAAGGTGGGATGCGTGTGTGGAATCTGAATTTCCGCTTTCTAACGACACGTACACGCACAAGCACTGTCTCCTTTAGAAACTTTTATCTTTTCTGGTGGACTCCAAACACAGCAAAGTGGTGCGTGGCCTCAGCCCCGTGGTCCAGCCCTTACAGAGGGTCTCACCCATCTGATGGTACCAGTCACTTTAAGCAGAGATATGCCCATGGCTCTTCTCAAAGAACAACAACAGGTTTTGCCTTCTGAAGAATAAGAATTATGCAAAGTTTAAAAAAAAATAATAATCTTTTTATGATTGCTCTTGCTATCTGTATTATCCTTGTTCATACACTCTTAAATCTTTCTGAACTTTAAAAGCAATTCTGGGCTTTGTTCAGAAGAGAAGGCTCGAGGGAGATCTTATAGCAGCCTTCCAATATCTGAAGGGAGCTACAGGAGAGCTGGAGAGGGACTCTTTGTCAGGAAGTGGAGTGACAGGACAAGGAGTAATGGCTTTATATTGGGAGAGGTGAGATTTAGATTAGATACTAGAAAGAAATACTTTGCTGTGAAGGTGGCGAGACCCTGGAACAGGTTGCTAGGAGAAGTTGTGAATGCTCCAGCCCTGCAAGTTGAAGGCCAGGCTTGATGGGGCTTGGAGCAACCTGGTCTGGTGGGAGGTGTCCCTGCCCAGGGCAGGGGGGCTGGAACTGGATGATATTTAAGGTCTCTTCGAATTCTAACCATTCTGTGATTCTATGTTTCTCCTATGAGTAACACAAAGGAAATATTTTCCAGTATCAATGAAACCATTTTAATTTGTGATTCGTGACTCTGAGCAGAAGTGGCAAAGAGCTTCACAAAACTACGCTCAAATCTCTTTAGAAGCTCTGGCTACTGCAGCTCAGTTCTTCCAAACAGTGTGCGTTTTTGTCAAGTCCCACAGGAACTCTTCAGCCTTTCTTCATCTTCTTTGATTAAATTATCTTGTCTTAAATTTGCCATCTCTCATGTTCTTTATTCTACCAACCACATTTCACTCCACACAGAAGTTTATCAGTAATGTGGTTCTTGAATTACATTTTGTGAGAAAGTAAAGCTTTTTTGAAATTCCAAATATACCATATCTGTCTGGGTTTTGTTCACCTTCATGACCCACATGAAGACTGCAGAATCATAGAATCATTCAGGTTGAAAAAGACCCTTGGGATCATGGAGTCCAACCATCAGCCCCACTCTACAAAGTTCTCCCCTACACCACATCCCCCAACACCACAGCTCAACCACTCTGAAACACAGTCAGGGATGGGGACACAACCCCCTCCCTGGGCAGCCCATTCCAGGGTCTGACCACTCTTGCTGGGAAAAATTCTTTCCTCATGTTCAGCCTAAACCTACCCTGTTGCAGCTTGAAGCCATACTCTCTCCTTCTATCGCTAATTCCCTGTGAGAAGAGACCAGCACCAACCTCTTCTTCTGGTCACACTATTTCTAATACAAGCCAGGATGCCATTGGCTTTCTTAGTCACCTGGGCACACTGCTAATGACCTGTGAGAAGAGACCAGCACCAACCTCTCTACAATGTCCAAGTAGTTGTGGAGAGTGATGGGGTCTCCCCTCAGCCTCCTCTTCCTCAAACTAATGGTTTAAGGAACACCTCGTGGCGTCTCACATAAGTTCTCCATGGGATTTACACCTCCACATTCACTGGTCACCTCACACAAAAATATGTCTCAGGGCTTTCCAGAATTGTTAAGCACTTTTTTAACCAACCCCTTCTGAAGCTGAGCAAATACAGCAAATACATTTGGCTTTCTTGATGTTGTTCTGTTATTTACTTTAGCACCTCCTTCAGCGCTGTAAACACAAACAGTTCCCCAACTTTGTACAACATGTAGGTGTGTAATTTTACACAAGCATGAATGAATCGCTCACAAGCTGTTACAGAGATGTACTGCCTCTCCCCTTCTCAACTATTATATTTAGTTCCTTGCAGTTTAATGTCCTGACTGATTGATGTTTGGGCTTTTGCCAAATGAGAAATTGAAACTTATTTTATTCTAGTGGGGATGAGCAATAGGATCCTAAGACAAATTATCACAAAATATATTTTGTCGCTTATCAGATAACCTCTTCCATCTATTTCTCTACAAACAAAAATATTCATATCTTGGGAAAATACAAAGGGCTATATTTTCTCACTTCTTTCTCACTTTCCCAGACTTCAATAGCTTAATTCCTATGAGACTGGAATATTCTCAGTGCCTGCGAAATGAGCTTCAGAGGCAGCAGACTGAAATTAAGATGTTCTTTCCCAACTTCCTCAGGCACAGTCATCTGCTTGAATCTCTGGGAGGATTTGTGTACATTCTATTACAGCTTATTTAATTCAGGCGGCTGGGAGGTAAGATCTCTGCTGATTATTCAATAATCCATTTTGTCCTTCAAGAACTAATGAAGTTCTCCATCCATTACTCTACTTATCTGACGAGACATCCAGTAAATAAAGCTAAAGTATGCATGAGGCATTATAAAAATGAAGACTTTCCCTGCTTTATATAAAATACAGGACAAATATAAAAGGTATTTATTTATTCCTTCTTCAGGCTGCATTTCCACTATGGCTTGCTAGAATACAACTTTAATTCTGAATTATTTTGAATGGTGTCCAAACATTAAGGGGTTAAGGGCGGAGGTATTTAGTTTGTTTAAGAGTGGGACCTTCTACTTATTTTACCTATTAAGTTACAAACTCCGTTTCCACTTCCCCCTCCCCCCCGCCCCAAGGAAGTAGTATTCTTATAGCAAAACCTCAGCAGACAGCTCTATCCAAAGCTGCAATAGCAACCATACCACAGAATTAAATTATAATCCGTGATTTCTACTCTCTGTTACAATGCTTTCCCAGACTGGAAGACAAAATTCCAATAAGTCATAGCAGGGGAAAAAAAGACCGAGATGAGGAAATAACATGCAGCTATTTCAGTGGAAATTGAAAGTATATCTAAGTAGTATGATTCCCTTTTTCATGGTTTCTTCTCTGTATGAAAATTCCTGTCACCTACCTTAAAACCCCAAACTTCAGCTGGGTTTTCATGATATACACCAGTATGTGCAAAATTTAACGCTGCCGCGTGGCTGAATTGTGACTCTATGTATTCTAAAGCAGTAAAATCACCACAGTGCAGTATGGAAATATTGTCATTTCAGCTTGCAAACCCAGGGTTGGTTTATTTTGTATTTTTTTTTTTCTATCTAGAGATTCTACACGTCAACTTCTTCTAGTAAAAAGTCAGGATCTGGCACTAATGAGTACACCAGTTAATGCTTTCATAAAGCTCTGCTTGGATGTGTCACTGAATCTCAATGCACAGGAACTAGGAGGAAACAGAACAAACACACGCAGTATTTGCCATGTTAAATGCATCCCAAAACTAATTTTTAAAACTGCATTTGTACCTAAGTTATTGTGCGTTTGGGGCTTATTTGGTTTATCTAGTATTTCTTCTGAAATCTACTTCTGTAAACATAACTTTGTTGCACCGCGGTCACTTAAAGCAGGAGTGAATCTATTTTGTGCTGACGTTGGGATAAACTTTGCAAGACCTATTCAAAATCAATACATTAAACCTGAGAATGACTTCCAAAACAAGTCTATATTTTACTGTTTCCACAAATCACATGAATCAGTATCCCAGCCTGGCTTTTATATGAAACAACAAGCAACAGCACATGAATTTACACTTTTAATTGCTTAAGTCTGAAATACAGGAACGGCCCCACATTATTTTCCCTCTGTGTACCAATTCATATCTCATAAGTTTGCTCACTTAAACATAAATTTAATAGGCCTCAATAACCAAATGAAAAACCAGTTTTACTGCCATTTCTGGACTCCTTCCTGCTGCTGTGAAGTCCTTCCCCAGCCGATTTCCATGACCTCAGTTCTCCATGAGACATACTAGTTGGCATAATGAACAACAAAACTTCAGTTACACTGGAGAAAAAGTCTACTTAAAATAGAAAGAAACCAAAACACTAATATTTTTCCTGCTTGCAGCACGGGAGGGATGCTCTGATAGCACCAGTCAAAAAGGGTAGAACTTGGACTGGGCATATGTTGCTAACTGAAGCCTTCCCAAGGCACTGCAGGGATGCTATCAAACAGAAGTCAACAAATATTCTGTCCATCTTTGGAGTCCTCAACATAAGAAGGACATGGACCTATTGGAGCAGATCCAGAGAAGGGCCATGATGATGATCTGGAGGACAGGCTGATAGAGTTGGGGTTGTTCAGCCTAAAGAAGAGAAGGCTCCAGGGAGACCTTAGAGCCCTTTCCAGTCCCTCAAGAGGACAGGAGAGATGGGGAGGGACTCTTCATCAGGGAGTGGAGCCATAGGACAAGGGGGATGGTTTTAAACTATAAGAGAGGAAATTTAGATCAGATATTAGCAAGAAATTCTTTGCTGTTAGGGTGGTGATCTGTTCCCCTTTTCTCATGCTTTTCTATCCATCCATATAGTACATATCTCCACAGTCTCCTATGGCACTAAATCTCCTACAAGTATTCTGGGGATGAGATAAAAATGTTAAATAGCTTTTCATTCCCATAAATGCAGAAATCAAAAGCTTTCCACCTCTACATCTAGCCAAAGTAATTTGAGTCTTTACAGTAGAAATACTACATATAGTGGAATAAAATATCTCCAAATACCAGTACAAAACTATCAAAGATTCTCAAGAAATTCCTCATGTTTCCTGCCAACTTTTTGTACTCAGAGTGATCTGTTGGTTACACTTCACCACAGCTTTATGAAAGCTTCAGCTCCATGCAACCCAGCTAAAAGTCCACAGCTCCCCTCTGAGGACAGAAACACTGGAGCCAAGCATAAAGCTGTGACAGATGAGAAAGGCTCCAAAAATATCTATGAATCTGGTCTTTCCAACATCTCACATGCAGTAAGTGGGTTATAATTGCTGTATGCAAACTCGTTAATACTGCTGTACAAATTAGTTCTGCACCTTTGAACTAGTGGCCAGTAAATAACAGGTCTTCACTTTTATCTTTAGGCATTCATCAGATCTCTTCTTTCAAATGGAAAATGTGAAAAATAGGATTGACACAGACAATGCTTATTTTTGGTCAGTTTTGGCATTTTGCTTTGAAACAAATGCAAGACACACCCTTGAATTCCCTTTGAGGACGTATGGGAACATCCCCACCTACTCCCTCCAGTCCAGTCTCAATCCAGCTACAGGAGCAAACCAGTTTGGAAGGCAAAGTAATGAAAACAGCTAATGGCAACTTTGAAACATATTCTCAGGAAGCTGAGATTCAATCATTTGTAAAAAAGCAATTGTTCATGACAACAGATGAACCACTTCCCATAGGATGAACCTTTCCAGACACCTTGTGTTGAAAATTAAATGTGCTAAAGAAATGTGGAGCAGACAAGATGACAATGGAAGAAAAGGAGTGCCTCTCCGAAGAGTTTTATGAAATAATTAGTAGGATAAATGGAATAAACTGGTGAAGATGAGCTAAACAGAATCTCTCTGAAGATGAACTGGTGTTTCCAGTAGCTTTGTGGATCTTTTTCATTTTAGAGTTTAAAATCCCCCCAAAAAGGGCAGAGAGGCAAGAAGGGGGCAGAAGGGGTATGCCCTGAACAGATTAAGTGGAAACAATGCAATAGTGGAAAGACCCACTGACCTTTGGAAGAAACTTGTGTGACTGACATAAATAGCAGATTATTCTTATTATGTGAAGAGGTGCTTGGAACCAAAAGCCTTCTGGAGCCAACAGAGAACACTGAGCATCCACAACCTAAACACCCCCCAGCCCCAGAACATTTTAGTTCTCCCTATGCTGAAGCTCTGGGCACAACACTCACAATCATTCACTGATACCAGACAGAACAGGCAGAACAGAGAGGCACGGGGCTAAAAATCACAGAGGACAAAAAGCCCAAAGGACCTAATCATATAGAATCATAGAATCATGGAATGGTTTGGATGAGAAAGGACCTTAAAGATCATCGATTTCCAACCCCCCTGCCCTGGGCAGGTACACCTCCCACCAGACCAGGTTGCTCAAAGCCCCATCCAGCCTGGCCTTCAACTTGCAGGGATGGAGCATTCACAACTTCTCTTAGCAACTTGTTCCAGGGTCTCACCACCCTCACAGCAAAGAGTTTCTTCCTGAGATCTAACCTAAATTTCCCCTCTTTCAGTTTAAAACTGTTACTTCTCATCCTATTGCTACAACTTATGTGCTAACAGTGAGCTGTTGGGAGTTGTTTAAATGTTAAAACCTGTCCTTCATTCCTCAAAATAATATGTGATTGGGCCAGTGGATGAGATCAGAGCCACTCCACCAAGTTTTGCAGTCTTAAGGGGAACAGAATAGCAGCCTTCCAGTACTTGCATGGAGGTCATCAAGAAAGCAAGAGCCAGGCTCTGTACAGCAGTGCATGGTGGGGGGATGAGGGACAATAGCCATAAGTTTCAGAGTAGACAATAGCAAAGCCTTTTCCACCCTGAGTTGAAAAACGTGGAGGTTTTTCAAGACTGGACAAGATAAAGATCTGAGCAACCATGTCTGACCTTACAGGTGATCCAGCTTTGAGCAGGAGGTTGGAGCAGAGACCTCCTGGGATGCCTTCCAAACTGAATTTTCTTACCTTGTTAACTCTTTAAACAGATATGGCTAAATAATTAAAGATTAATTACAGAAAAATCAAGGCACAAAATAAGAATAACTTGTAGCTGTTGTATATTGCTTAGTATTAGCCACTTCGGGCGAGTCTTTGAGATCTCCTACATCACTTATAATAGAACAAGTGCCTTCATAAGCCTTTATGCAGCATATATTAAAAGCTCAAAAGAAAACAGTCACAAACTTTAGTCAATAAACCATAAATTAAATTGTCTCCAAGTAGATCTTGGCATGATACATTACATTTCCATTTAGTAGGCCTTGACGTGGCAGATTGTAATGATTCATATTACATTAGTAATTGATGAAATAATACAATATACATAGCCCTAAAACTATGTGCAGACATAGTGGAGAGAGGCAGCTACAAGAAGCTGGCTGCTCCTCCCCATTCCCCACCTCCAGGTAAAACAAGCAGGAGCCCACCTGTAGTTCCACTATAAGAGTCCAATGACAATGCACACAGCAGTTGAGCTTCACCATGACCTGTCTGCCCCCAGCACCACTTCTCCTGACAGGAAAGGGGACAGATGGCAGAGGAAAATTACCAGTATTCTTTCCAGGACAGAGCTGGGATTCTCACTGAATCCACACTAAGAATCCAGTTGGCCACACACCATGGGCTGTTCAACAGCCTGATGACATGGAGAAATCACTGCTAAAGCAAAATGCTATAGGTTTCCAGATTCAGTTCTGAACATCTCTGAGTAAACCCTTCCCTTAAAGTCTGAAGAGACAATTTTACCGCTGTTAGGCTCCAGCAGTGTCCATAAAGTTGTACTTGCAGCAGGACTGCAGGTCTACAGGGGTCCCTGGAGCATCTAAGACCTGACTTAGCTGCTGTAGGTGCTTTACAAGCTTATGTGTTTTTAAGGTCTAGAGTATATATATACACACTGCTATATATCTCTGAATGTCTAGGTATGTACTGATATGGGTACACATACGCACATAAATACTGCGACTAATCCTCCCAGGAATTTTTAGTTTCCTGTCAGCGGTTGATTTGCCAAACCTAGGCAGTCCCACTAGAACTTGGAGAATGGATAGCTGAAAAAAAAAAAAAGGTATTTACAATCCATTAAATCAAAACTATGCTGAAAATCAAACTCTATTTACAGCATCACTTTATTTGCAGTATTCCTTCTGGTGCAGTGAAATGGTAAGGAAATAGTTCTCTCTTTTTTTTTTGTTGTAGTTTTTCAGCAGTTATTTCACAGAAAAATTTTCCATTTGCTAAGCAAATCGTGTTACAGAGCCTTCTTAAATAAAGAGGTGTACTGTTCAAATCATATAACAATGGCTCCATGAGTTGTTATTTATATCAGTGCTGCTAAATACACCAGAAAGGTTCAGAAAGGTTCCTCTGCAGTATTATCTACTAAACATACAAAAAAATATGCGTTGCTGTTGGAAAGAGCTCTCCTTGTTCTCTGCCCTTGATGAAGGTACGGTTTCCTCAATCGGAACAGAAGGCTTACTGCTGAAGTTGACAAAGAACATCTGGTTTTCATTTGAGGTGCATTCAAGTGTTCATTAAAGTGTCCTTGCTGGTCATTTTCAGCCTTTTTTTTTTTCTTTTTCTTTTTTTTTCTTTTTCCCTCCCTGCTTCACAATGGCTTGTCTCCTAACACCGTCGCAATTACAGTGCGCTACTAAAAATGGCCATTGTCATTGTACCATTTCCTTTGAAAAACAGCAAAAGAAACATGAAAGGGAACCAAATGTGGATCTCATCTGATTTCGGTGTGAGAGTGGCTTCTAGAGTTCACCTTGTTCATACTTCCTAGGGGTGTTTATTTTCTGCAATTATTCATCTAGGCTTCACTGAACTTGAATACTAATAAATTTTAAGAAGTGAAACAAGAAGCCTTCATACTGTCTGCGGGGAGGCCTCCAAAAACTCTCCGTTAGGTTGTGAGTTGTTAGAATTAGCACCAAAGGTGCTAATACTTCTTTACTTGCCACAGCAGGCTAGATCAGGCAAAGAAACATCTGAAAAAGACAACAAAACCTTTGTAGGTTTTCTCTGAATACATGGTCATCCAATTTAAGTATTCATTATAGTCGGTAAATATTTTCTTTAGATTCTTGTTTGAGTGCTCGATAAAGCTATTAGGTGCATTTTAAAGAAACCCAAAGTTTTAAAAAAAAAAAGTAATTAAACAATAACTGTTTTAGTAGCGTGCAAATAAATTTTTGGAAAATTATGTCCTATTTCATTGCACAAAAGTGTGTGCATTATTTATATTCACAGTTTAAGTTTAAGGAAAGTACTTCTGGACTTATGTTTGGGTCTCAGTGCTTGAGGTCAAGCAAATCCAGCAGTGCCCTGTAACTGCATCCTAAGTAAATCAATGTTGGTACAGAGAATGAAACTAAAAGCACTCATGACCCTGGGCAGGCAAGTATAAAGGCAAGACTGCGTTTAAGCACTCCTACATCTGGAGTTAGACTGAAACCTCTCCAAAACGTGCAGCAAAAAATTCAGCAGATGTAAATGTGGGCTTTAAACACACGTAAGATGCCCATTCTTACTGCTTTCTCTGAAACTAGAAGTATTTTAATAGTTGCATAGATTATACAGCGGTGGTTCTGATGGTCAGTAGTTGTAACCCAAGCACCCTCTTGAGTGACAGGGACTATAAAAACACTTAGAAACCTTCCAGCCTGACAGCAAGAGGGCAGAAAGGTGCTGGCAGAAGAAATGGTTTTTCAACTTTTCACAGTGGGAAGAAATTCTTTGCTGTGAGGATGGTGAGACCCTGGAAGAGGTTGCCCAGAGAAGCTGTGGCTGCCCCATCCCTGGAGGGGTTCAAGGCCAGGCTGGATGGGGCTTGGAGCAACCTGGTCTGGTGGGAGGTGTCCCTGCCCAGGGCAGGGGGGTTGGAACTGAAGGGAAGTGAACTGAAGGGACTTTATGGTCCCTTCCAACTCTAATCATTCCATGATTCTAACTTACTCTCCAGCTTGGCTGGCAGAAGCCTAGAAAACTTAAACATACATGTGCTTTAACTACTAAGGCAACCAACTCCACAGGAAATTTATAGCTTCCCCGTACCAAGCTGATGGATATGAAACATTGATCAAAATTGTTCAGCTGTTTCTGAGAACGATAAAAAGAAAACAATTCTGCCCACATTCAAAATAATGAATTAATTTTTTCTTTAAATATTAATTATGCATTGGGAATATGTCATTTATTTCAGGGCAGCAATTAACTTCCCTCTGATTTTTGGTAAAAATATTAAACTTTATAGATACATAGACTTTTAAAATATTAAACTTAAACTGCAGCTTATGGTAGAGACTTGAGAACATATTACATTTTAGCAGGTCAGTCCTATGGACCAATCTGTCCACACTTGGCAGGCATTGGGGAACCTCAAGTGGGCTGTTTCATAAAATTAGGGCAGAAATGGCTTTCTATCTTCTTTTTTTTTTTTTTTTTTTAATTATCTTTTCCTTCCCTGCATTCTCTGCATTGCATCCAGGAAGGAGAGTCAAATAAGTTGAATCAAAGATACTAGGAAAATTTTTTCCACGGAAAGGGTTATTGCCCATTGGACTGGGCTGCCCAGGGCAGTGGTGGAGTCACCTTCCCTGGAGGGATTTATAAGCCGGGTAGACATAGTGCTGAGACACATGGGTTAGTGATGGGTTTTTATCAGAGTTAGGTTGATGGTTGGATTCAATGATCTGAAATGTCTCTTACAATCCAGGCAACTCGATGATTCTATGATTCTACAAGACAGAAAATGAGCTCTGGGGCTGAAAAAAGCATGAAGAGTAGGCAGGGAGCTGGATGCAGGGACATAAGGGAGAGTGCAGGACCTGGGTTTAGAGGACGGAAAGAACATGGGGTGGGAACACCCCCATCAACAAACAAGGCCACGAGAAAGTGGCCAGAAGGACCCACAAAGGAAGAAACACCAGAATTGACAGCACTGAGAGTGCTTCCTGAGTGACCAAACATGGGGGTGCCCAAGGGAACAGCTTGGGGTTCAACCAGAACCTTCCCAAACAGAAGATGACCTCTATATAGTCACGTTCAAGTGTTCCTCCAGCCAGCCTGATGATATAGTCTTATATATACCCTAAGGACAGGCAGGGAGCAACTCTTTAATAAGCTTTTACTAAAGCAGATAAACATGGCCCAGCAGTCAAGGAAGAAAAGAAAGCAAACCAATGCATAAGGAAGAGATAGGAAACTATATGTGCATGCTTCTAACAAAAGAAACAATAATAAGCCCTATTTACAGCTTCTGCACGCGATCACTGAAGTCAGGACACCAGGTATTTTCTTAGAGGTGAAACCACTTCCTAGAAAGAAACAGCTTCTGCAGAAGCACAAGCCAATCAACAAAATTGTTCCTAATACTTCACATTCATGCCACCTCCTGTCTTCTTTGTGCCTTCTTACTGTTTAGTTGAATTAACATCATCCTTAATATAAAAAAAAAAAAAACCAAAACCAAAATATATAACCTGGTAAGGATAACCCGGAAATCTCTGTTCTTCTTAAGTCTATGACAGCCCTTACCTACAACAATATTCCCATGGTTGTCGAAAGTACCACTTACTTAGGGGTCTCTCCAGGCACCAAAGGTTAGCATATAATAATTTAGTATTGTTCACTCCAATTACTTGAACTAAGTCAAGTGTCCAAGAAAATGCCATTATTAAAGGAGAACTCGGAAGTTTTCTCTTCTCCTGATAATGAAAGCCTATGCAGCTGTGGACACACAGGACCAAGCTTGTGATTCAACAAATGCCTCTAAATACCATCATTCACATTTCTATGTGATTTTTTTTTTTTAATTTTATTTATTCCATAAACCAAACTGCAGTGTATCTTAAAATTAGCTTTTAGTTCTTACAAACTCTACATAATCCAAGTACTTAATTCCTTCCTCGTATGGGATCCATGTAGCGTGCCACAAGACTCTCTGCCCGAACACTCCCATTTACTACAAACAGAAGAATAATTTGTTTAGCTCCATAATCAGCAGAGAGGCAGCACACAATAAAAGAAAGCATTCTAGCTTTAAAATGAATAAAAATTGATTGTGTCCCTATAAAAACTAAATTGGCAGAGTGTTAATTGCATTTCACATAAACATCTGTAGCAGTCGGTGACTCGTTACTGTGCTGTAATGCAATACAGGACACTTAGGAATAAATGCATCCCCTAGATGAGTTCATAGAGATTTTCTAAAAGCGCCTGATGAGATTGTAAAAATCTGATTAGTCAGAACCGCTAATGACACTTAAAACAAAGGGAAATCTTTAAATAAAATTATTTTGCTTTTCTTTTCTCTTGATAAATTATATGCAAATTACTGCTGATTGAAAAATGCCTGCCTTGAAGGGAAATTCATACTAATGAAGGAAAGGTCAACAGACAACAAAAGTATTTGCTGAAGAAATCTGCAGGCACTTAGAAAATTTGGAAGAAACTACTTTCCTTTGTGTAGGGTAGTATGCTGGAATAAGAAAATATAGCCATTCTTCATATTATTTGTTGTTATTATAATGCATGAGGCACTCTCCAGGGAGGAAAGCAGAGTTGCTTTCCTGAAGACCTCAAAGGAAAGGCTCAGTACTCAAAAGGCGTAACCACATGTTTAAGTGTGCGCCCTGCGAGCGGTCCCCTCAACTTAGTTACATGCAAATGCACGTCTGCAAGAACACGGTCTGGGAAAGCAGTGCTACAGGACATAATCAAAACCAACAGTGTGTGTCTCAGCATCTGACACAAAAATCAATAATTAATTTACAGAAGTTACCAATAAAAACAAATGTCCTTCCAAGACTTCTACCAAAAATTCAAGAAAAAGGGACGGATGATCTTGTAGTTTCAGGACCCTCACAATAAATAAATACATCAGAGTTTTAACCATTTAAAATGCAGACTGAGTGATTTCACTCTAATGTCTACTGAACATTTCTTTCATGAGCAGTTGGGGTAAAATATAAAAATTGGTGAAGTAAAAGCAACAGTTGGAATTAAAGATTCTCACTGAAAGTTTCTAGAATTCCCTTCACTGTCAGGTGAGACAATTAAGCCTGTATTCTCAGTTCATATACCATGAACTAAAATTAATCTTAATATGTAAAACAACTGCAACACCCGAACAGGGAGCTGCACAGATAGAAGAAAGCAGGTACTGGAGAAGTAGCAGCTCTGGAGACATGGCTTTGGAGCAGATCATAAATCAAGTCTAAACCACCTGTGTGAAAACAAGTTTTCAGCCTATTGTGACAGATAAACTTCAATGTTTACAACAATATGGTTGGACTCAATGATCTCAAAGTTCTCTTCCAACCATGAAGATTCTGTGATTCTGTAAGGTCAAACACAAGACATGCCGAGTAATCCTCCCACTAGAGTTGGTGGATCTAGAAAGAAGAACATTGAGAAGGGGTACAATAAATCCTTACCACTTCCTAAAAATCTCTCACAAGGAGGGCAGTGAATTACCCCCTGTGATGTAAGGTCTCTCTCATTCATGTTTCTGTTAATATTGTTCAATTGACAGACAGCATATTTAAAATATTACGGTGAAATGCAATGTAGTAAAAATGTCATTGGGAAAGAAAAAATCTATTAGAAGTTGAAAAAGGCTGACTTTATTCTTATGTATAGTCTCAAATATACATAAGAAATCTCCTTTATGAACAAATGGTAAAGCAACTATAGAAAACCAGTATAAGAGTTGTTTTGTCTTGCCATTTTTAGTACTACCATTTAGACTGTATCAGTTGAGAACGGACTTCATGCTCCTTGGATTTCTACAAAATAGACTAGTCCCACTCCTGACAAGTGTCTCTGAAAAAAACCCTTCTATACCCCTAAAAATAGTATCTCCCAGCTTCAAGCACTGGTTCTAATAGAATAAACTCGCAGAAAAATGGCAGAAGATAGAAGCTGCCATCCTTGAATGGAGCATCCAGGAGTTTCAAACGAGATAAACGAGTTGTCACTTCACCGTTACAGCAACGGTATCTTTTCAAATGATCAAGGTTTGTGTTTAACCTCACTACATGCTCCATATTCCTACATCCAATAGATTTATAATGCTACACTGTAAAGCAGCTTGGTCTGAACTGTGGCTGGTGAAGTACCTTTCAATAAATGAAAAATGAGTGGACATATGGAACCACTAGAATCCACTCTATTCATCTATTATCGGAGGGTCCTAAATCATGAACCATAAGCCTAGCCCGATGGAAGCTGCACTGATTATAATGAGACCATTTACTCCTGAGGTTAATGCTTATGCTGATTCAGATTCTTAGAGCAATCAAACAAAGCTGGCCAAAACGTGGTGCTAAACAGAAGTGGATGTTCAAAGGGATTTTGCCCCACTACGCTGATCAGGAGCAAGTTTTCCATCAGTCTGCCTGGGAATCTGTATTGCCAGCAAGGTTCTACCTGCCAAAGATGAGTTCCTTCAGCTGCTTTGGGACTGAGAAGCAAGACAGGGCAACCCTATAGAGCAGAGGGACTCCCTTCTTATTGGGAAATCACACTCCTTCAATCCTTGAGTCTCCTAAGCATTGAATGGACACCACACAGCTTTTTATCCACATGGATTTTAGGATGGGGCTTCTACAGTGAAGAGGTTTGTCCACCTCTGACGAAAATATGTGCAGCCCTGTTGAATTAAATGAGCATAAGTATTCACAGTTCCTGCAATTCCAAATCCTCACCAGCCTAACTGCAAGGAAAGGGCCACAAAGATGCTCCAAGAGCTGGAGCCCCTCTGCTGTGAGGACAGGCTGAGAGAGTTGGGGGTGTTCAGTCTGGAGAAGGGAAGGCTCCAGGGACACCTTCCACTGATTTTATTCAAATTACTGATTAGAAAGCGTGCCGGGAAATACAGTGGAGCTCTTCCAATTAATATTACTGTTTCCTGTGCATTTCTCCTAAATAGGTAAATTTTGTTAAAATACTTTTTGCAGTAAAAGTTTTATAAATTATACAACTACCAATTGCGTGCATCTTGACGAGGTAATTTACTGTTTTTCCAGGATGCATGAGTGGACAATCCCTTGACCAGATAAGTTGTAGGTGCAACAACGAAATACTAACGCTTTTAGCATACTAATGTAGGTGATTGACTATATGTTTATGTTTCTTTCTATAACAAAGTAAAAGCTGCTGTTTTTACAGCAGATCAAATATGGAAGATCACTAGAAGACAGCTCTAGCAAGTAGTACCCTTTGTGGAAAAGGACCAGAAGAAAGGAAAAGAGCTCATTCTCCATGCACTAACTGCCATATTTTGGTCTAATACATGGTGAAGTAATTTTCAAACTCAGTTCTTTAAAAACCAATAAAGCTACCCTTCTGACAGATGAGAAATGTTTCTATATTTCCTGATAACAGACATTTTTTGTTCTTTATTTTGTGGACCCTTCTGAGATTGAGGGTTGTAGCAGTCTGGTATGACTGCTCACTGAAATACTTTCAGTGCATCATAAAATTAAATTATGTGTTCCAGCTCATTGGCTCCTAATTTAGATAAAACAGCAAGATCTGAATTCATAAGGCTGGTTGGTCCATAAGGGGCCCCCTGTAAGGGACTGTATTTTAGGCTATTAAGACTTTAATTTTAGCTGGGCTGTAGTTATGTCATGTACTTGAAAAGATGATTGAGCATTTGGAGAAAAAAAAAATGGTCAATGGGGTGCTTATATGAGCACTCATGGGGAAAGCATTCAGACCTGGGGTTTACGCAGGCTGTAAACAATTTCTAATGACATCCACAATGTCTTCCCTATGAATAGATCCTGCTTTCCTCCTTTTATAGATGAGCATTTAGATAACAGGCACAGAATCGGTTTGGGGTTAAACATAATTTCAAATAAGCATCAGATTTAAACTGAAAGATACAGCTAATTGCTTCTCCCTTGTATGTAACTAAATCACCATCTTCTCCTCTGGAAGGAATAAATCTGAACATATCTCCTCCATGGCAGCAATTTTCCATTTTGTACAACCATTCACTCCTCTCCGTTACATTTTAAATACCAGCAGTGAGGGAAGAGTCCACCACAGAGAGTTCATTTGTACCGAGTGTTAGTTCAGCTGCAACTTCTCCTGAATGATTTAATACATATAGCTATTATGTAACTCAGATTGTCTTCCCATGTTTTAATTTATTCAGTCATTTCCTTTTTAAAACATGTGCTATATAGGGTACAGCATACCTCCTGGTTGTGATTTTGAAAGCTCTCAATTTATTAGTTACATTTCTGACACTAAAATATTTAGTTATAAAAATGTAAAGATTTAGAACCGTTGGAAACCATTGTTTTCATATTTCACCCCTGTCTTGCATTAAGGGCTTGTGTCCCAAGGTGAATGTGGTAACGAAGTAGATGTGATCTGGATAAGCCCTAGATAAAGGTGGGTTGGGTTTTTTTCCAGAAACACACAGTAAGGAGTTTGTCGGGAGAAAACGTTATGAGAATAAGAGCGACCCACCAAGGATTAAAGGAAGGAAACTTGGAGCTGCCTCTCTTCTGGTGTTCAAGTACGAAGCCGTCCAACTCATTAGTTATCTTATTCAACCTTGACATGCATTTATATGGAGGACGAGGCTACAAATGACTTTAGCAGGCACACCGAGTCTCTTCCTGAAAGGAATATAGTGAGGAAGAAAACACAGCCGTCATTTTACAGTAACTTGCAAGAGGAAAGAGGAATGTGGTCTCTGCAATCAGCTTATCTCAAGACATGACTTATTTGTTTCCCCTAATAAACATCCTATTACACTGGCTACTTATGTTTGGGCTCACGATTGACAAGGAGGTCCCGCATAGCAAAGATTTCGCTACTGTCTCACGGCGCTGCAGACCAGATGCTGAAAAAACTCGTCTCACACGGAGTTGTTTTAATATTTGTGTAGCAGCCAGGCAGGCGAGTTTCCTGTATAAAAAGCCCATTTGAACTTCAGGCGTCGACGCTAGGAGAATTCGCGTTCTTTAATTAGGTCACTGATCCCGCTACATGTCTACGTCTTGACTAGACATAGAAACTTTTTCTGGTCCTCAAGACAGTCAGCCTGTCCCCTCTGGTTCATTTGAAATAGGATGGTTAAAACTATCCTCTAGGCACATTCGCCTAAGTCCCCTGCACTTTGCATTGTCATTTCTGTACAGACAGAGTGCTTATAGAGGAACACCCAATCCTACCAAATAAAATCCATCACATTGCATATTCCTTTTCAAGGTTTTATGCAATGAAACACAGCACCTGGCAAAATGGCCCACAAATACCTGGCTACAGTGTGATCAGTTTTAATTATCTGAGAGTTACTCATCGTTGCAGATGAATTTTGAAAGTCTGTTGGTCTATTAGCACCATTTAGTATAACAGAAAGGGACACAAATACTAAAAGACACATCAAAAGTTTTACAGGTCTGTATCATTTTCATGTTTCCTTAATTAAGAGTAACCCTGTTCTCAGGCAGTAATCAACTAAAAGCAGGTTGTAGAGAAGCAGGGGGCAGTCTTTTCTCCCAGGTGATAGGACAAGAGGAAATGGCCTCAAGTTGCATCAGGGGAGGTTCAGGTTGGGTATCAGGAAAAATTTTTACACCGAAAGGGTTGGAATGGGCTGCCCAGGGAGGTGCTTGAGGCACCATCCTTGGAGGTATTCAAAAGATGGGTTGACGTAGAGCTTAGAGACATGGTTTAGTGATGAGTTATCTTTTATCAGTGTTGGGTTGATGGTTGGACTAGATGATCTGAAAGGTCCCTTCCAACCCAGACAATTCTATGATTCTACATATGACTCAGAAGTCAAACAGTAGAGGTTACACTTTCCTTCTCACGCTTCCTGTCTCACTTCTTCCAGGAACTTAAATAACTTCCAGTTGCTTTCCCAAGGTGTGTCATCCAAGTTATCCATTTTATAACCAGAAAGAAATTTTATTTTAGCATGTGATCTTATTTTTAAAAAGAAGAATCACAGAATGCTCTGGGGTTAGAAGGCACCTCTGGAGATCATCTACTCCAACCCCCCTACCAGAGCAGATCCACCTAGAGCAGGTTGCACAGGAACATGCCAAGGTTGGTTTGGAATTTCTCCTTGGCATCTAATTTCATTTACTAGAAAGCATTATTTTCAACGCAGGATGACGCTTAAGGGTTTACCTTGTATGATTGTATACCTATTATTATTATTTCATATTTATATGAGAGAAGGATGAAGATATGTTTAAAAATTGTGGTGGTTTTTAGGTTTTTTTTCCTTCATTTTGCCTTTTTTTTTTAATTCCACAGCAAAGAAAAATCCAATTTCACATAAAAATAAAAACCACCATGTATTTTACTGTCGTGCAGACCATGTGTCTCTCATTCTTTACTTGGTTACATTTGAACCTGGCAGACAGAGGGCAGCTTCTGCAGCTTTAAGGGACAGAGAAGCCTAACTAGAAAAGAGATCCTGATTAGCTCTTCCTCGTAAAGGGAATGGCTGCCTCATAACCTCAGCCAGATTTTAGATAATAGAAAATCCACACAGGAGACAGCTACTGAAAACTGAGCTTCATAAATTTCACCCAAGGTATGCTTTTAATCTGATATAATTCAAAATAACAGCCTTGAAATGCATGATAGACTAATAGACTAATCCACTACAGACAAATTATCAACTGGTAGAAACAGGCATTGTAAGAAGGGAGGAATCTGGGCTGTGGAATTATCTCCAGTAAGAAAAAATGACACTTGCAAAAAATAACTAGGAGGCTAGTCTCTCTGAAATCACTAGCAATCCTCTATCTGACTTCAGCATGCTCATAGTTTCTCCCATGATATTTGCATTAGGTCCAATCATTAAAAATAATTGTGCATTTCATCATTCACCTAAGAATACCCAGTCTATGGTTAGGCCCTCAGACACAGTAGTGAACTATATATATGTTGTTTGTATTATGACAAACTAATAATAGTTCATAAATACAGAAACAGAAGGCCTGTAAAAGCACGGTTTGTTGGTAGGACCAACTAGAGTTAACACTGAAATGTTCCACCTACTCTTGGTTCATACGGGAGAGATTCCCTGTAAACTTGAAAGCTCACAATCAAAAAATCAACCAACAATGGAAAAATCAAACAGTGTGACGAATGACTCCTACTCATCACCTCAGAACTCCAAAATTAATCTTGGCACTAGCAGAGTTTTCTCAATAGTTTTCTTTCAGTCAGATACCTAGAAAAGTTCAATATAATATTCCATCTTGCAAGTCCCCTTCTGGGAGACACGATTTACTACATCAAGACTTTGAGGGGTTTTGTGACTGTAACACTTTGCTTCTGCAGAGATTAAAAGATAATACGGAAGGAATGAAAGCAAGGGGTTGGGTATAAATGCTTTGAAAATTCAATTAGCATTTAGAACAAAATTTACTTTAACAGATCATTTTTCATGCACGTAAACCTGAGGCCCATTCCTAACTGATGATAGCTATATTTATAGTACTACTGAGAAGCTTTCTACACGTCTTCCCAGTTCACTTAACACATATATAGCATACTTACATATGTATTTATCTAACATAATTATATACGCGTTTACATTATATTTATGCTTTAGTCAGGGGTGTTTTACAGAAAAAGACATCACTGACATGAAAAGTTTAAAATTAACCACTTCATTCCAAATACCGCTGAACTGCTTCCTTCACAGCACTAATAGGCACTGATGTGCTTCCTTTTCACCTTTTTGAATACTTGAATAAACCTCATTAATAAGACACTTGTAGCTGTAAGGGATGCAGAAATAGTATGGGCATTAAAACATTTAATTAAAAAAGCCTCAGTAACACCCTTTTGTATCTTAAGTAGCCATTTAAAATGTTTATTAAGGTATTTTCTTGATGGATTTTCAACTACTGTGACTGTTCCAGAAGCCACTGAGGAAGTCTAATTCTTACCCCTAAAGGACCAAGAAGAGACTCCAGGCCTTTACTACTATTACTACTGGTTTTGTTGGTTTATTATTGTTGCTGTTGCTGTTTTCTGCACATTTTAGAAAATAAGAAAAAGGTATTTTGATATTGACATCTAGGTTCAGCAAGGGTGGGACCTCAAGGGAAGAGTCTGTGATGGTCCCACAGTTTAGTCCCCAGATACCGGAGGCTACTTTATAGAACTAGAGATTTCATAATTTAGTACAAATAGCGTTTTGTGTTAAGGATATCCCCAGGCTGAAGGTCAGCAGGGCAGCAGTTTACTCGCCGGAAACCTGACTGCAAGTCGGAAGGGACTACAGAATTTAAACTTGGTTCTGGTAATTGTTCTTGAAGTCTCCTTAGCAATTTCAAAATTAACTGCGTGGCCTTTAGCACTCGGTAACAAACTGTGGCGAAGGTGGAGAAGGCACAGGAACTGCTAACATTTAAAAATCTGTATCTGTGCAACAACTCAATCTCTTCAACATCCAAACTCTTCACGTCTCAGTCATGAGCTCAATATTGTATTCCTCGCCATAGCTTACCTCAGAACGGGTGAGTATGGAAGCCCACTGACAGTTACATGGCTTTTTGTCCACTTATCAGTAAATTTACTCATTTAGTGATCATTGTCCTTCTCTTCAGACAAGAGCAACAAAGGGATTACTTCTAAAAATCTTCAAAATAGAAGGCAGAGAACTGTGAGCATCCCCGGAAGTAGGGAAAAGCATTGTTTTAATGTTGCGAGAATCGAATTTGGTTTGAACGTAACATAATGGGAAAATATTTGGGTCCTGGCATTTAGCTGCATTAAATAGTTTTTGCGGCCATCAAATTTTGTAGTGCAGCTCCAGCTTTTAAAAGTTGCCACAAAAGCGGTTTTCTGCTTTGTAGGCTGTACAGGCATAAACATTATCAATTAGATAAACTGACGTAAAATTGCTGGTCGTTCAAAAGCAAGATCTTCCCCCAGGAATTGATAAAATTATACCAGGCTCTCAGAAGTCAAGGTCTGTGTTTATGCCATCAGCATTACAGAGAAACAATAGTCATTCAAAATTTAATAATTACTTTGCATGGTTCTGTAAGGGGAAAGCAAAAAAATAAAAATAAAAATAAAACCAACCCAAACACAAAACAAAACATCTATTTCCTCTTTCAACCTAAACCAGCCACGGTTTACACCCACAATTTGCACTCTTGCTTTTTTATTTGATTTCTTTTTTTTTATTTATTTAAATGGGCATTCAGCCAGCTTTAAATACAGCCAATCTCTAGGAAAATGCCCACTTCTTTAAAGCTATTTCCTCCGAAGCTTTACGGATAAAAAAGGCCTTGAAAAATTGTGCTTGTCTCAAGAGAAAAGGGCATGTCTCAAACCCATTAGCGGGGCAGGAGGGACCAGCCTGCTGTAGGGAGTGTCCTCAGTGTTGGAACGCAGCACAGCCCTGGCAGAATTAGGAATGGGTCATGGATGAGATCATAGAATCATAAATGGCTTGGGTTGGAAAGGACTCTTAAGATCATGGAGTTCCAACCCCCTGCCCTGGGCAGGGACACCTCCCACCAGACCAGGTTGCTCAAAGCCCCATCCAGCTTGGCCTTGAACACCTCCAGGGATGGGGCAGCCACAGCTTCTCTGGGAGAGATCAGAAGCCCAGCAAAGCTGCATCGCTGCTACTATGGCTGTTCAGATGATCTACATCTCACTGCTTTGATTCCAACTTCTCGGGGACCCCCAATCCCTCCAAATTCTAGTGCCACCCGTCCGCTCCCTCCCAGTCACTTCTCTCTGGCCAGTCGGTGAAAACTGCTCTCTGGAGTGGCTCCCATTTGTTTTGTCACCTCAAAGAAGCATCCCAATTGCTTTATTTTCTAATAAGGTCTTTCAGATCCTGTTATCCTAGCACTTACAATTGCCTGGGCTGGAAGGGACCTTTCAGATCATCTTGTCCAACCATCAACCTAACTGATAAAAACCCCATCACTAAACCATATGTCTAAGCATTATGTCTTTTAAATACCCACAGGGACGGCAACTCCACTTCCTTGGTTTGATTGCTTATTACAAATATTACTTGTACACTGCCTTTGGTTTTTTTTATCCTCAGCTAGTCATGCAAGGACTTTGGGCTGCTGAAGGAAGAGCTGCTTAAAGAGCTGCACATTCAGAAGTGCTGCCAGAATCAAACCTTATGCGTGTGTTAAAGCAGTGACTGAGGGAGTGTGTAAAAACCTGAATATGGAGATTTTTCATAATGCATAATATTATAGTCAAAACATAAATAGTGCTTGTAAATACTTTTTCCCTTTCCCTTTCTGATTTAAACACTCAAGAGCAGCAACTAAAACACAAACTCCACTGCTCCTTCTTTCCTTGTCCTCAAGTCTCTTGGGCCATGCTCTTTGCCAGTCTGCACTCAAACAAACAAACTGATTTTAATGAAAACCTGAGAGAAACAAATCAATTACTTTCTAAGGCTTAGAATGTCTCCCAACTCAAGCGAACTGATGTGAGGTCGTGGATTTTTGGCAGACCCAGAGCTTTCCACCCTACCCTGCCTCCATGGAAGACAGGCGCAGGCATTTGGATTAGCATTACATTTAAAGTGAGGAAAAAGTCATATCCTTATTATTCCAGAAACACTGATAGAACAAGAATAACAGTATCTACACACTCTCCTGTGCTTTGTTCGGGTTTTTTTTTTTAAAGGGTCTTTGTAATGTTAATGAAGTACGAATACCTAAGAAATTCATTGATGGTGGGATCAAGTGTAAGGATCATTGTGCACAGAAATTAACAGTGAGACCATATGCATATAGTATATGCAATTGCCTCTTAATTATATACAGTGTAATAACAACCCTATAGATCTGTGTATTTGCAGTCACTCTGCAAGTAAGTTACTCTGAAGAAAAGAGACAACGGGGGCAGGGGTGGACACTTTTGGCCACTTTTTCATTATTACCTTTTTAAGATTTGATCTATAAGCCTGTGGAATCCAGTGCTAAAGGATGTTTCCAAAAGTCCACATGTTCTTTGCGGCACCCATCTTCTCCATGTTTGGATTGTCTAAATCACAGCTCTAAAATTTATCTTGCTAACACCACTAGCTGGTATCATCAATAACAGTCCTCAATGGAAGTTGTGTATCTTCATTTCATCCTCTCCACATTCCCTCACAATGCTGCCCACTTGGAGACCAGAGCTACATCCTCACCCTCTCTTCTGACCCATCCCACAAAGAGAAGCCAACCCCAAATGGCCAGGAACGCTCTCATGCTACAGAATGTGACTGAGAACCGTTCTCTCATCTATCCAAATCTTATAATTCGGAAGAGCAGGTGGGACCTGCTTGGTGGGATCCCATGGGGGCAGAGAGACCCCAGGAAAGCTGATTGACTCTCAACAACAACCTCCTCAAAGCATTATCCTTTCCAAAGTGTAAGAATCTGAGCAGGAATGGCAGAAGGCCAGAATGGTTGAACAAGACACTCTTGCTTGAACTCAAACACAAAAATTGAGTTCAATTTTTTCTGAGTTCAAAGAATGAAGGCTATTCATGAGGGAGTGTAAGCATGTGGCCTGGGTGCGCAGGGACAGAGTTAGGAAAGCAGCACTAATAACCATCTTTGAGATGTCATAACGATCAGAGGAGGTTCCTGAAGACTAGAAAGGGGAAAATGTTGCACCACCTTCAAGAAGAAAGATGAGATTGTAGGAAAATACAGGCCAATCAGCATAACCTCAAGTCTGCAGGAAGACTATGGAGCAAATCCTCTCAGAAGCGATTTCCAGGCACATGAGGGACAAGAATTGAGAACAGCCAGCATGGATTTAGCAAGGGCAACCCGTGCTTAACAGACTTGATTGCCTTCATGATTAAATGACTGGCTCTGTGGACAACAAGTCCACAAGTCTCCCGTGGTATCCTTTCAGACAAATAAGTAGAAGATGAGGCAGGTGGAAAAACTGGTTGAACCTTTGGGCTCAAAGGTTTGTGATCAGCCACAGAAAGGCCAGCTGGCAGCTGGTTGCCAGTGTCATCTCTCAGTCATTGATAATAAAGTCAATACTGTTCAATATCTTTAGTAACAAGCAGGGAGATGGAAGGTGTGTGCTATCAACACATTTGCAGATTGCAAAGTTTTCCAGTTTAGAGCCCTGCTCTCCCAAACTGGTAGGGAAGGGCTGCTGTTCATCAGAGGGCCCTTGACGGGCTGGAGTCATGGGCCTACAGGAACATCATGGAGTTCAACAAAGGGACATGCCAAGACCCCATGCCTGGATAGAACAGCCCCACATGACAGTGTGGACTGGGGACCAACTGGGAAGAAAGCAGATTTACAGGAAAGGATTGGGGGTACCTGGTGGAGCATTTCAACATGAACTAGCAGAAGTGAAGAAGGTCAAAGCATATGGAGCTGTATTAGCAAAAGTACAAGCATCAGATTAGAGAAAGTTACTTTCCCCCTCTATTTGGCACTTGAGATACTACTTCTGGAGTACTGGGTCTAGTTTTGGGCTTCCCAACAGAACATGGCTGTACTATAATGAGCCAAACAGAAGGATATCGAGAAGATCAGGGGGCGCACACTGTGTGAGAAGGGAGGTGAAGGGAACTTTATTTGATCAGCCTGAAGAAGACCTATTGCTCTTTACAACAACCTAGTGGGAAGACAAGGAGAACACGAAGCCTGAATCTTCTTGGAGGTGTGCAGTGATTGAATGAGAGACAACAAACACCGGGTTCAACATGGGAAATTACATGCAAGGGCATAAAAATTCACTGTAAGAGTGGCGTAGCACCAGTTTTTGGTATGTGAATCATAACACAGAATGAAGAAAACAACCCCACAAAACCTGAGGTTTAAGCTGTTAGTGCTATGGTTAGATGAAAGCACTGGAAAGCTGGAAAGCCCATTACTGCAACTCAGAGCATCAGTGTAAGATAGAATCATAGAATCGTTCAGGTTGGGAGAGACCCTTGGGATCATCGAGTCCAACCACCAGCCCCACTCTACAAAGTTCTCCCCTACACCAGATCCCCCAACACCACAGCTAAACCACTCTGAAACACACTCAGGGATGGGGACTCAACCCCCTCCCTGGGCAGCCCATTCCAGGGTCTGACCACTCTTTCTGGGAAAAATTCTTTCCTCATGTCCAGCCTAAACCTACCCTGTTGCAGCTTGAAGCCATTCCCTCTCCTTCTATCGCTAATTCCCTGTGAGAAGAGACCAGCACCAACCTCTTCTTCTGGTCACACTATTTCTAATGCAAGCCAGGATGCCATTGGCTTTCTTAGCCACCTGGGCACACTGCTGGCTCATATTCAGCCACTTATCAATTAGAACCCCCAGGTCCTTTTCGTCCAGGCAGCTTTCCAGCCACACTTCCCCAACCCTGTAGCAATGCATGGGGTTGTTGTGGCCCAAATGCAGGCCCTGGCATTTGGCCCTGTTGAAGCTCATACTGTTTACTTTGGCCCATCGATCCAATCTATCCAAGTCCCTCTGTAGAGCTTCCCTGTCCTCATGCAGATCAACACCCCCAGTTAACTTGGCGTCATCTGCGAAGTTACTGAAGACATGCTCTATATCTTTATCGAGATCATCAATAAAAATGGTAAACAGAAATGTTCCCAACACTGAACCCTGAGGAACACCACTTGTGACCGGCCACCAGTTGGATTTAATTCCATTGGCCACCACTCTTTGGGACCAGCCATCCAGTGCTTGATTCAGCAGATCAATCTACTTGATCAAGCAGATCAAGATACTTCATCAAGCAGATCAAGATACTTTTACCGACTCTCCCTTTGATGTTTTGACAAACTGAACACAATTTATCAAGGATAAAAATGAATTTGTCAATACCAGCTTGTTTCTTTTTTTGGCAAATTTGCCTTTCTTTATTGTTTCACACTGGAATTCACTGTGAATGAATGGCAACTACTCTCAGGGGCACCTGACGTTACATACAGCGAGACTGGCATAGCAAACATTGATCTCATCCTATAAATGTTTTTATGTGCATGAAGATCACTGTTCCAACAAAACGTCTCTTTCTTCATAGCTTAATTACTGGACATAAATTATACAGTAAAAGAAATAACTTTCAATAGGAACATCAAAATATGACAACTGGCTACACAACCAGACATGTTTCTATTTAACACATCTGATGTAAGGAAGCTATTAATTTTCTAAATGCGTGGCCAAACTTCTTCGTAACACCTGACACAGCATTTTGCTAGGGTAATAAAAGAAAGCCTGACAGCTGCAATTTTCTAGAAATATGGATTAAGCCTTTCACTATGCTCTTGGGAAAGTTTTCTCTTCTATAAGCCTCTATAATTTGTTTTAAAATGGCTTGCTTCTGATTATTCAGACCCAGAGTTCTCCTGCATCTGCTCCAGCTACAACTTATTTTTTGGAATGCACATATCAAAGCATTGAAAAACAAAGATATATTCTTCTACATATTCCCTCTGACGCTGCTTTTTAAACTATTGTATATTAAACATCCCTTTCAGATACTCACAACACTGCAGTTTACAGTAAAAATCATGCTGATAGACTGGACTAACGCATTCTCAAAAAAAAAAAACCCACCCAAATTATATTAACTGAAGGGGAACATTGCAGTGAAAGTAGCTGGCTTCGCCCTCTGAGAGCGAGACGCACTGGTGCCTTGTGCTGTCTGGTGACAGGAACTAAATATATTATCTGCATTCTCCATGACATTCCACTTTGAACTTAACATGCCAGTAGTCATGGTACGAGTGAACAGACAGCTGCCAGGAGGAAGGCATTTAATGTTCGAAACAAAGATTAATAGAGGAACCACAGCTAAATATAAAATAAATATAAGAAATACATGTGCCAACTTCCTTTCTATTTATCATTTAAAATATTTGTTCTAAAATTTGCATTGTTTAAAAACCCACCAGGTTACAAGATAATAGAATCTTGTTGCTATTAGAATGGTTATCACGTAGCCTTCCGTTCATGTAGTATCGTTTGTGCCCAGTAGCAACAGCAGACGTCTCAAAGTAAATCTATTAACTTTGCCCTATTTTAGAAAGAGCTAAAGAACAAGTTTAAAATTTGCTTTATTTATCCTGGAATTTCCTTCATTTACCTCTCAGTACCACTTCACGTTAATTAATTAAACTACTTAACAGACTAAAAAACTATTCCATATATTCTACAATGTTGGGTTATCACAAAACATTCCCCCACTAGAATCACAGAATCAATCATTCAGGTTTGAAAAGACCCTTGGGATCATCAAATCCAACCACTATACTCTGACCAGATGAGAACAAAGAAATATGAAAGCACTGAAGTGTGTCATTTAAATATGTGCTCAGTACTTTAAAATGTCAAAGTCTGCTATAGGAAATAATTGCTCTAGAATTTAAATATTTTGAAAGGATATGATTTTTCATAGACTGGGTATCAGCCTTACAACAATATGGCTGTGTACTCACAGAAAGGAAGAAGCTCTATGCAAGAGTATGCTTTAGGAGAGATTACGGCATTTACAGATTGTAGGAGAAAATTATGGATCAAATTCCTGGCTTTAGCTCTGCACCCAGAACTCCCACTCCCCCCACAGGAACAGATCATACAGTGCTCAATCCTAGATTTCAGATCTTTATCGTGACAAAAGCATAGGGGTCTGTCCCTGCGTGGTTTGGATTCGTCCACTGGAATATAATTGTAATAGGCATCTACACAGAGATGGTTCATAGGAATAACATTTTGAGCTTCATCATTTTCACTACTGAAAGCAAAAGTTGGGAGTAGTTCAGCTTTCATATCTGGCAACTCCCTCACTCAACTTTCAAAAGGAAACACAAATTCAGTACTCAGGACTGCAAGACACAGCGCTTAGGGCAACTTCTGTACATCACACAGGTTCACTACAATGAGCTCGAATTAATTAGATTGGTATGATGAGAAGGAGAGCGTTACTATCCCAATTTGCAGACAAAGAACAGGCAGAGACAGACTACACGGCATCACAACAGTCATGCAAGCAGTTTGCATGACAGCCATATATCCCTGGGAATCATATAACCCAGTGCCAGGTCAGTGCCTGACTGACAAAAGCCTCCTTGCCAAATGAACATTACATCCAATTAGACAAGGGCATCTCAAAGCAGAGACATTTAAATTTTTTCCTCACTGAAGCCTTAGCTCTTTCAAAAGTGTCCTCAGAGCAATCGTGAAACCTCTAGTGACAGTCTGGACATGCTGGGCTAACCCATGGAGTTTGCATTAGACACACCTGATGTTACACTCACGACTGTTAAAAACGACGATGTTTTAAAACTCCTTTATGAACATTAGAATGAAGGGATGAAGACGAAGCCCAGCACCCTCACTCCCCATGGGCAGCCCATGGTGGTTGCGATCCCAATGGACCTTGTTCAGCATCCCTCTGAGAGATCCTACAGCTCTGCTAACACCAACCCTCACACCCTTCACCAACAGCCACGTCTATTTTTGTTGGTAGACCTCCACAGGTCCTGGGTAACACTTCTCCACACTCAATTCACTCCAGTGCGACCCTCCTACCTACAAATGACTCACGGAAAACAAATGGTAAAGCACAAAACACATGGGGCTCGCTAGCACCGCTTGTTTCTGACAACACCCTCTGATTTGTAAAAGTCACTTTCTCAGCAGGGCGCAAGACTTACTGGCAGAATAACAACACCCTCCAAACGAGTATCTCCCAAGGATTGAAGGTTAAAGATACTTAAGCATGAAACACTCGCCAAGTAATGCCAAATTAAGAACTACAAAGAACAGACACTAAGACAAGAGCTCTGTGACAGCAAACATCATTAATTCTGCAATAAAAAGCACGGCACAAGTTTATAATCCTCTCTAGGTAACAGCAGTAACAACTCCATAAAGGCTCCCACTGAGGAGTCAGAGTTTGACACGAACGATCCACAACGGCTCAGCAAAACCAAGAAGGACGGGACTTTCTATTTCTGGCAGCTGTCTCTAACGCTGAGCACCCTGTGCATGCTTCCGAGGGAATAACCTTTTCCTACTTAGCCATTGACAATGAGAAAAGAGAGCATGGCACAAAACATCAGGGGTTGAACAAGATGAGTGCAGAAAAAAAAAATATATATATATATATTTAAAAAAATGAAATCCCCCAGAGAGTACTGGCCTTTTGACAAAAACAGCTGAGATGCACAGATTATTATTAGCACAAGCTGACAGTGAATGGGAAGAAAGCCAAAGGTGTCCCAGAGCTTAAGGAAAGGACTCGGGATGACCTAAATAGAGACAGTGTAAATCTGGCCTTAGTGTGAAGTAAGCAAATAGTCCCAATGCCCATCAGCAGAAGACAGGTCCAAAACGGGTTCCTCTCAAAGTCATTCTGGGAAAATATTTAAGGTGCATCTTTAGTTTTTATGGCAGGTCACGTAAAACTTGAAAGCTCAAAGGCACAAAGAACTTATCAGGCATGAGCTGCTATGATCCTTGGCCATGAGTTAACCTCAACTGAAAAAAAATGACTGATAGAGAATCACAGAATGCTATTGGGGTTGGAAGGGACCTCTGGAGATCATCTAGTCCAACCCCCTACCAGAACAGGGTCACCCAAAGCAGGTCCCACAGGAACGTGTCCAGGTGGATTTGAATGTCTCCAGAGACAGAGACTCCACTACCTCTCTGGGCAGCCTCTTGTCCTGTCCCTGGGCACCACTGAAAAAAGCCTGGCCCCTTCCTCTTGACACCCACCCTGGAAGTATTTTTAGGTGTTGATCAGATCCCCTCTCAGCCTTCTCTTCTCCAGACTAAAAAGACCCAAGTCCCTCAGCCTTTCCTCATCAGAGAGATGTTCTAGGACCCTCATAATCTTTGTGGTCCTCTGCTGTATTCTCTCCAGCAGTTCCCTGTCCTTCTTGAACCGGGGAAACCAGAACTGGACACAGGACTCCAGGAGTCTCAGTTTGAATGCTGCTGTTCCTTCTTTTTTAACTGAATACATTCAGTGAGAAAAGTTCTCAATGTTATTGCACCTAAAATTTAGATTTTCCCACCTCTTATCCCATCATTCCAATCTTACAAAAAGACACGTTTTTTTCCTGCACATCTGACCTCATTTACCTCTTTAGCTTATCACTGCTATACCAACACTTCTGCTGCTCGCTGCAATGAGCTCTGCCATTCAGCTTGTGCATCAAAAGTGTTGCCTACCATGTGAAAAGCCAAATTTTCTCACCTCGGTTCTCAGCTGGAGAAGGGAGCTCTTTCTGTCGGCAGTCTGCTCAGCTTGGCTGTTCAAACAACTCTTTCTAATGACGACAAAGAAAGCTTTACTCGGATCTCACCCTGGCGCTGCACTGTTGCATCCTCTGTGATTATAAGACCTCCCGCTGTAGAAGTTGCCACAGGATGGTAAGTTCTGCTCTCAGCCATTGGCACGCAATACAAAAGCTTTACACATCCTCGCAGGGCGCCCTGGTCTCACGCAGAATGCTTCGGAGAAACAAAAGAACAACGAACCGAGGTGGGAAAACCTCCCACAGATGAAGGGGATTCATAAAGAGAACCTGTTGCTTCAAATCATAACAAAAAGCGTATTTTGCTTGTTTTGCGGCTTCATTTCCGTGGTTATCTATGTTGTAAGGAAATGGCCTCAAAAAACGTTGTCTACACACCAGAGGTTCATGACCTCATTCTCCCTGATACAGTCTGGAGAGTTCACCCTCAACAAAACAGGCAGCAGGATAAAATTCACAAACTATTCATCTTGGGCTTTTAAAAATGCTTTGGGGGTGTTGAAATACCCTGTTGTTGTTGCTGTTTTAGCTTTGAAGGAAAGTGAAATCCCATTCCTGGGTGACTTGGTTTTCCATGCTGAAGAGACAGCCGTAAGCAGCGGTGCCGGCAGCGAGAAGGCAGCAGCAGAGCATAGAATTGTAGAACAGTTTGGGTTGGAAGCAACCTTAAAGATCATCAAGTTCCAACCCCCTGCCCTGGTCAGGGACACCTCCCACCAGACCAGGTTGTTCTAAGCCCCATCCAGCCTGGCCTTGAACCCCTCCAGGGATGGAGCATCTCCCTCAGCAGGAAACACTACTGGCCCCTCAGCCTTGGGCATGAGTGAGACTATGGCTGCCCACCTACAGGAACCAAACCAGCAAAACAGTTCAAGAACATATTAGACAAACTAAAGAGGTTTCGAGGCTTCTAGTTAAAAGTCTGGGTAAGTCTCTCTGGGAGATGACTTTCTGAAAGATACAATTCAACAACAAAAATAATTACATCAATCCTTACAATAGGAGGGCTTTCGATACCCAGCATCAGGGAATTGTCAGAGCTGGAAGGGACCTCTAGAAATCATTCAGTCCAACTCCCCTGCTAAAGCAGGGTTGCCCAGAGCACATCACTCAGGGCTTCATCCAAATGGGTCTTGAAGGTCTCCAGAGAAGGGGACTCCACAGCCTCCCTGGGCAGCCTCTGCCAGGGCTCTGCCACCCTCACCAGAAAGAAGTTTTTCCGCGTGTTTAGGTGGAACTTCCCATGTTGTGCCCATTACCCCCTTATCCTGTCACTGGGAACCATTGAAAAGAGTCCGGCTCCATCTTCCTTCAACCCACCCTTCAGATACTTGTAAGCATTAGTAAGGTCTCCCCTCAGCCTTCTCTTCTCCAGGCTAAAGAGTCCCAGCTCCCTCAGCCCATAGAATCATTCAGGTTAGAAAAGACCCTTGGGATCATTGAGTCCAACCATCAGCCCCACTCTACAAAGGTCTCCCCTACACCACATCCCCCAACACCACAGCTAAACCACTCTGAAACACAGTCAGGGATGGGGACTCAGCCCCCTCCCTGGGCAGCCCATTCCAGGGTCTGACCACTCTTGCTGGGAGCAATTCTTTCCTCATGTTCAGCCTAAACCTACCCTGGTGCAGCTTGAAGCCATTCCCTCTCCTTCTATCACTAATTCCCTGTGAGAAGAGACCAGCACCAACCTCTCTACAATGCCCTTGCAAGTAGTTGTAGGGGTGTATTAACTGAAACAGTACATTCACTCTGTACTCTGCAAAGAGCACAAAAATTACTAAATAGGAGGATAAAAGACTAATAAATAAATAAATAAAAAACCTGAGAGCAATTCTGATGCTTGGATAAGGCTTCTAGTGCTATTTTGGATGTCCTAGACACCTGCACAGGTCGAGGTGACCCATGTAGAGCCACAGAAGACTCAAGAGCGGAGGGTCCAGAGACATCACCCAGGCTAAGTGCCATACGTTACAGCTAAATGCCTGGAAAAGGGCTTCAGATCAGTAGACTGAGATGCAAACCCAGGAGAATGTAGGGGTTGAATGTTGGCTCAGATTATTGTAACAACTTGCTGAAAAACATGTGAAAAGCCAACATTTGCCTGTGATCATAAAGGAATGCTCAGTCAAGACAAGACCATTGCAATAAAACCAAATGATCTAGTGACATGATAGTCCCTACGCAAGGACCTTGACAGCTCTTAATCTAACGGTATCAGAGGAAGCTTCGAGGCAGATCAAGAAACTGAAGAGGCACAAAATACCCAGACCCAAGAATTCACCCAAGAGCTCTAAAACACATAAGCATGATCAAATGAGCTGCTATAACAAACAAGAGAATTGGTAGGCACATGGGAATAAGATGAAAGGGGGAAGAGCAAGCATGGCTTTGTAAAGTGCGGTCATAATTTCAAGATTACTGGCATTTCTGTAAGGAGTTAATGATTATTTGGATAAGGATGATTTGGGTCACGTAGTATATTTAGATTTCTGAAAAGCTCCCACAAGCCAAAAGCTCTTAAAGTGGTTTGTCACAAGGTAAAATAAAAGGTTTGTCATTAATTGCTATGTAAAAGATGGAAGAGAATAAGTGAGCAGTTTTCACACAGTTATTAGTGGAATTCCTAAATGACCTGCCCTATTAAATGTATTCCTATTTCCAAGAAAGTGATCTCTGAGCTGGTGCCAATAATTTTCTGAGAACAACAGCTCGAGGGCTGGTGTCAGTCAAAAGGGTATATATAACGTTAACGATTATTAGGAAGGAAACACAGAGTAAAACAGAAAACGGCATAAAGCCAGAGTGCTCCCATCCTGAATCTCTCACACGAAGCTCATCACCAGCCTCAGGAAAAACCAAGGCTCTTCAACTCAGAAGAGACACCTCGGCATCGTGAAACAACAGAAGTCAGAATCAGGAGTGATTCTGAAGGAAGTGCACGGAGACTGACAATTCATTATTCCTCGTGAAAATACATCATTAACTTGTGTAACTCATTGCTACAGAGGCTCAAAGAATAAATCATAGAATCATAGAATGGTTAGAGTCAGAAGGGACCTTAAAGACCATCCAGTTCCAACCCCCTGCCCTGGGCAGGGACACCTCCCACCAGAGCAGGTTGCTCCAAGCCCCATCCAGCCTGGCCTTGAACCCCTCCAGGGATGGGGCAGCCACAGCTTCTCTGGGCAACCTGGGCTAGTGCCTCACCACCCTCACAGCAAAGATATGTAAAGATAAAGTAAATATGCCCAAACAAAAGCAAGCTCATGAAGGACAGCATTAAATACAATGGTTTAGATGTAATTTCCATGCTATCAAAAGCAGGATTTGCTCTATTTCTCCTACTCTCTTTAAATGCATGCTGCCAGTCCCTTGCAGAACAGCCAGTTATGGTGTTTAACCCAATGTAGTGGCACTTCCTTACCTCCTGCTCTTCTCTGCCAGTCCAAACCTGAGTGTTCTTCAAGCTGTAATACAAGGCTTCTGTTTTCCTGTCCAGCCCCAAAATTGTTTGCTTGTGAGCAGCTATGGTCTTTTAACTCTCCTTAGTCAGACCAAATTACTGTCAAATTATTTGCACTCAGCTGAGGCAATCATTTTATTTAAAATTGCCAGAACTGAGACGATGGAGAATCCAGCCTCCACGAAGTGCAAGTTGCTTGTTGCTCACCAGGATCAAAGTGGGTGCAATACAGGCAAATAAGAGATGGTCTTTGAGCAACAACAACCAAGAGAAGCTGAGAACAGAAGAGCTGGTCTCCAGAGCTGCCACGATTTTGGCAGCGTCCTTGTCTTCTGTTCCAAGAAAGCATAATGGCAGCACGCAGCCCTTCCAGGGACCAAGGGGAGGATTTACGCAGTGTCAGCACTATATCACAGAATCAGAGATTTGTCTAGGTTGGATGGGACCTTTGAGATCATCTAGTCCAACCATCAGCCTAACTCTGATTAAAAAAAACCAACCCATCACTAAACCATGTCACTAAGCACTAAGTCAACCCATCTTTTAAGTACCTCCTGGGCTGGTGCCTCAACCACTTCCCTGGGTGGGGAAGCCACCTGAGGTGCCACTTCGCTTTTACTAAAACCAGAATCAAATAAAACCCATATCTTACACTGACTCCCCTTCCAAAATATTGCTGCAAATCTGCTTTACCTATCAGCCTACCACTAACTGTACCTTGTTCCCAAAAAACCTAGTGCTTCAAGCCAGGGTAGAAAAACACAAGTGAAACAGGCCATCCCTAAATTTAGATTCTAATTTCATGTACAAACAACTGAAGGTGAATGCAAGGCATATAAGCATTTAACTAGTTGATCCTGGATACAGAGATACTTTTAGATCTTTTAAATTATTTACAGGCCTAAAAGGGTGGTCAAGCATGAAAAATATGTCCAATTATTAAGAATAAAAATAAAATAAAAAATAGGCCATGCTTACTTTCCTAAAAATACCTACAGTACTAAACATACAGTCAGCAAGAGCAAATGCCTGAATCTACCAGCGCCCAACCAGTGCTTACTCTGGAAGCTTCTCGTTTGATCCTCATTCATTTTGCCCAAATGTAACACTTAGATTATATTTAAAAATTACTCTGCTGCATAAGGACAGCGTGGAAGCGTGTCTGAAATGACTGACTCTCCTACTTGCTCCTTTTAAAACAGACTGAGAAAAAAAAATAAGCTTTTTTTNGCAACTTCATTCATTGGCTCCTGACCATTAACAGCATTTATAGCTCTGTAAATTATAAGCGGGATAATCAAATCCTGTGCTTCGGGGTAGGAGCTGATCACCACAGAAACTGGGAAGGAGTTGTCTCCCATCTGCTGCCCGGCACAGTTGTGTAGGTGCATTGTCGGTACGAGGGGAAGTTCACCCCGTGTGAATGCTGGTGGCAGAATAGAAGGCTTTGAAGGCCAAAAAATGTCAGGATGACAAATTCCCCGTGATCGTTGAGAAATCCCTGCCAGTCTCCGCCGCTGTGCTACGCGCACGGACCACCAGACACGGGAGTCTACCACCTCCAGCACAGTCTAGACGACACAGCTGAAGCAAGGCAGACAGAAATAGAGAGGCATCTCTTTCCTACAAACTCCGAGCTTTAATGTCTCCTGTTGTAAACAGGTCCTTGACTGACTAATCTTACCCCCAGCAAATATAATTTGATTTCACTGCAGCCATATATGTAAACATAATATGAGAAAATCATGGCATTAACATTATTAACTACTAACAAAATTATATTCCTCAAGTAAAAGCTGGAACATAACTTAATTTAATCTAATACATTCCATGCACACAGACACACATATATACACTCACACCAAAATAACATTAATTTAAACATCATGTTTCTGAAATCCACTAATCTGAGGTCAGTATATATATGACTGAAAACTGCAAACAGGATTTCTCTGTCATTCTCTATTTGCCTATAACCGCAGGACAATATTAAGCACAAATATTTCAGAGAAATCTGAAATCGGGAGGAACTTATATTTCAATATCCCACGTAAAATAACAACCCAAAACTCGGAGTTTGCTGTGTCCGTAGGAGCGACACCAGCAATAACTATAGCTCATCCGAGTGCCATAGAGCTCTAAGTGCCAACTTTATATTTCCAGCTTAAAATTGCTCTCCACGAAGTCATCAGGACGCACATGTGAGCCCCACAGTGGTGCTCTGCAGACCCCTAAGCCTGTAACCTCGCTGTTGGTGCCCAGGAGATGGCATGTACCCTGTCTCTTACACCACCCTACAGCTCCCAAGAACCACCAAAGAAGGAAAAGGGTGAGTGGGTGACCAATATCCTTGCCAAAATATTGTTTTAAGGGAACACACTTCCATTAGAGCACAGGCAGAGACTTCACTACTGGCTTAGTGATTCCTCCTGACGGACAACACTGTAGGAAGCTCCAGCTTATCTGAGAGTCAACGTCACCGGGACCAAGCTGAGAGCTGGCGTTGGTCTGTGCCATTCGTGTTGCTAAATGCAGGGCTGGACCCATCACATAAATCTTCAGGGTAAATTTGAGACAAAATTTACAAGAGGGCCTGTCTGAAGAAGTCACAGAAATCCGTGAGATTGCTCCATATGGCCTTTAACAAATGCATTCATGCAGCCAAACATGAAATACCTGAATGTTTTCATTTTCTTCCTCAACATTCACATTCTCCCTCATTCTCCCCCTGGAAATGTTCATCGAAAATTGCGGGTTTGTGTATTCATCAAAACGCTTCCTCTTTGTGTCTGCAAGACTGCTTTAGGTTAAAAACCTCACTTAAAATTTACATTAATTTCCACATTTACTCAAATGGCACCGGGACAGGGAGTGTGAGAAAACAGGTAGTTTTGCAAACTGGAAGTCTTGGCATCTGCGTGAGGGTCCCAGCTTTTGAAGAAGGGACAGGAACGCGTCCTTCTAATTAAAAATGATTGTTTCAGGAAAAGCAGTGTGTACTTCAGAGCAGCGTTTCAGGTAGTTCACTTAATACTGCACAAAGCACTTAAGACTGCTCTGGGCTAAAGCTTTTTTATAAAAGTGAAATTCAAAGAACAGCTTAGGTATGTGCACGTGTAAGTAAAGCCTTGTGGGTGTGTAAATACCATACACCCAGCCGCAAACCCTCCGTGCTTTGAGTAAACTCCAGCCCCTATACCTTACTCAATTCTGAGTCTGGTTACCTTCCGGATTGCTAAGTCTTTCTAAATTAGAACAAGCAATTTCTCTTTGTTTTACCTAATATTTGAAAATGGCGGGGGAAAAAAAAAAAAAAAAAAAAAAAAAACAGAAAAAAAAAAGTCCCATGGGTCACTGAAAATTATCCCTTCATTCCTGCCGCCTGTTTCAAGTCAGTCAAAACATTCCAGACTTCAAAAGGGGGCTTTGCCTGCTTAGGCCATTTTGGTGTCCTTCTACGGTTGGCCTATGAGGGATTGGTTATTTGGATAAATTAGTTTGTGGAGCCTGCTGGCCTTCTAGAAGACCTCAGTGTCTGACTGCAAATTAGTTCTACCGAACATGTAGAAATCCCTGGGCAGACGAGAAGAAATAAATGGTGATAAAATCTAATACAACAAGGTTTGTAATGCGATTTTATTCTGCTCTGTAGCTTGTAAGCAAAGCTAATGTAGAATTAAAAATTTTAAAATATAAAAACGCCCATGAAAGCACACAATCAGATCAGTATCCGAGTCACAGCAGAGAAGGCTGGATGCCAACTTTAAAGTTAAGCTTCCAGCAGGAATCTTTTACATGAACAAACAAAAAACCTCCTGGTTTTCCACAAAATCAAGTAGGTATTTACATTACGGATGCACCCCCGCTTAAGCCAGGAAGTCACACAGTTGAATTCTGCTGGCGCTTGGGCGGTGAATAAACTGCTATGCAGCCTTTTAGTGCATAGTTGTACAACTGCCTAAGGAGAGTTTATCCTTGAGGAAGAAAAGTCAGGGAGCCAAAACTAACAAACATGGCTCCTCGAGCGGAACAATGGTCCAGAAAACCTAGTAAAAAAGAAAATAAACTTCACTGGCAGTTTGCTTTTTACTGTTAAGGGCTAAGCTACAACTTCATCAAGACTTTCAAGAAGAGACTTCACGCTGAACAATGTGCATACAGTCTTATATAGCGGCTGGAAAGAGTTGGGTGGGTTGTCTATTTTTTATATACCTATTATATACCCATTTTTTATCAGGGGATCGAAAAATGCCCCACTCCACAACAAAGATCCACCTCTCTGAGGAAAAGGGGGGTTTGTAGCTAAGATCAGTGAGGGTATATGTCGATGGACCCACAAGAAAATCCATACAAGGCCTCTGTCCTGCTCCTAAAGCTGGGACCTCAAGCTCAGCGCCGATTTGTGTGCGCGGATAAACGCACCGTGGGTTACACTGGGGGTGGGACTGGTCTCTGGTATTGTTGGCAGAAAGTTGCAAACGCTCATTAAAAATAAAAGCTACAATATATGCTGTGTTTAGGCCCTGGTTCCGCAAAGGTGAATGTGCCCAACACTACGAGCTGAGGGTAGAAGTGCTTCAAGCGCCACTGCCCACGGCATGGCAGGGTTTCCGCCACCGCTGAGGAAAAATACATTTTAAGCACCAAGAATTTCTCCGTGGTGTCACTGCAAACACAGCTGAATGAATAGTTTGCAGCGAATTAGGTATGCTCTTCAAACGGTCCACAAACAGCCTACGTTGTTCGGGAATATTTTTCTACTAAAATATTTTTAACGAAAAAAATTCTACTAATAGTTACTGATTGAGCAGTTACCGTAGAGGGCCTCGCAGCAGCTCATTTCAACTTGAGGAATTTAAATCCATCAGCTAGTTACGGCTGTTCGTTATTTTTGACACTTACCCAGTGTTATAAGTGGGTTTTGTGGCTTGTGTTTCCAATATTCTACCAATTGCAGATAGAGAGGGGAAGGGGAGAAGGAAGGGTGCGGGCGATTGCGTTTTAGAGGCTCAGTCCCAGATTGCAATTGCATGGCGCTCACTGGTTATTGCCTGGCAGAGCTTTCAACCAAAAGTGAAAATATTTGTATTTTCACCCATTTTCCCAGCAGGCTTTGTCGCCTTATGTGACAAAACAGGTAACGCAACAGCATGGCCAACGCTGGGGACGTTGTTTGGACCCAGAGGTCACTCTCGCAGACATGGCCATGCCACCACCGCCACGGTGGCCCCTGAAACCACTCGCCTCGGAAACAAAACGAACTTTCTAGCCCTCCTGGTAGGAAAGATAACCTTGAAAATGTGAAGAGAGTGTAACCTGAAGCCTCAGTAAGACTGCAAAGAGCTCGAAACAAAGAGGGAGAGACGTGAACTGCCCCAGCCATCTCTCTCTCTGGGCCCCATGGACTCAGCATTTCTGTGGTCGTGGAGCCTGGCGTTTCTCCAAGATTCCACAGAATCCCGCATGTTTGCTGCAAAATTCATTATTTTGCTGCAGCCAGGTGCTGGGTGTTTTTTGGTTTGGTTCCCCCCCCCTCTCCCTTTCTCTTGCTGAAACCAGCCCCTCACCCTGTATCTTTCCATGAGCGGACATCCGAAGAGAATTTTCGGTGCAAGCGCCATTCTGTAGTACACGGTGTGGGGTAAGAAGGAGAGCGGTGTCCAGCGAGGAGCAGGGAGGAGCAAAAATTGGAATTATGCAGCCAGGCTGCCCAAAGCTGAGGTATGGGGACTGCGGGGGGAACCAGAGAAGATTAACTAACGGCTGAAGCAGACCAGGAGCACCTCCTTTCTTGGCTCATTGGGAACGCACCGTTTGGATCTCACTTGACTGCTGAGGGCCTCAGCGTCTTCGCTCTGTTTTCCAGATGGGCAAAGTCCACTGTCAAAATTACACGATGCTGAAAATACTTTGAGAAGTACAATTTTGCACGGAGAATTTTCAACTATGAGCCTGGACAGGGTAGGAACAAGAAGTATTTTATGCTAGATGATAACTTATCACTACCCAAGAGAGAGTGGCGGGGAAGAAATACCCTCCAAAATATTCCCAGAGGGTATAGTAGTTGCAGAAAACACACTAATATTTACTTGTGAACACTTCCTTGGGCTGCATCTTGCAAATGAATTTTTTAAAAAGGCCTTTTTAAAAACTTATTCGGCAAACCAAATGAAATAAGATACCTGCTTACCACTACAATTCCCTTTTGAGATTTTTTAAAAGTATATAATCAGGGTATCCCTAACCCGGGTGTATGCCTACCTCAAGCATATCAAGCCAGAATCTTCCAACTATCAGTATTTGTTACATTTCTAGGGCTTCTAGAGGGTTTCTAGGGCAATACAGTCATATCAATGCCAAGTTTGGGACTGGTAGAGATTTAACTTACCACAAACGTAAGCCACAATAATTTTACATCAGTTTTTTAAAATCAGTTTGGTGTAAGGTGTACTGTTGCCCATTCTCAGTTCCCTTACAATTAGAACTTCTCTAAGATCCAAACTGACACTGTAATCTCCAAAATATTTAAAACTAGATGTAGGTTTTTGTTTTTTTCTCCTCACGTATGTGTGAGCAGTGGGACTCATTACAAATGACTGGCAGGCAGAAAAGCCCACTAAGGATGGTGAAGAACAGGTCTTACAAACTCAAATGGACTCAAATCTGGCCTGAAATGCAACCCTACAGAGGGCCCTTCAAAGTGTAAACCTGTTGGTTACATATCAGACTTGCAGATTTCAGGAGCCAGGCAAACAATACTACTTTGTTGGTGTTTGCTCTGAAGCCAGTCAGCTGAAGAGGTGCATCCACAGAAAGATGAGTGAGGTGAGGAGCATGAAGTGTTGACAGTCTTTGAGCTGAGAAACAGCCCAGTCCTTGAGGCAGCCCAATTGTAGGAATGGAATGGAATGGAATGGAATGGAATGGAATGGAATGGAATGGAATGGAATGGACTCTTTCACTTGGAAGGGACCTACAAGGATCATCTTGCCCAACTGCCTGACCAATTCAGGGCTGACCACAAGTTAAAGAACGTTGTTGAGGGCATTGTCCAAATGTCTCTTAAACATTTACAGGCCTGCCCCTCTCTAGGAAGCCTGTTCCAGTGTTTGACCACCTTCTCGGTGAAGAAATGCTTGCAGTCTAGTGTCCAGTCTAAAACTCCTGTCGTAGTTTGAACCATTCCCACGTGTCCTATCACTGGATCCCAGGGATAAAAGCTCAGCAATTCCCTCTCCACTTTCCCTCCACAAAAAGCTGTACAGAGCCATGAGGTCACCCCTCAGCCTCCTTTTCCCCAAACTAGACACACTCAAAGTCCTCAGCTGCTCCTCAGAGGACATTCCTTCCAACCTTTCACCAGCTTTGATGCCCTCCTCCACACACATTCAAGAACCTTCACAACCTTGGACTTCATCCCATTCCACCCCATTAATCATTGTCCAATGCTCCAGTCTATCTAGATCCTTCTGCAAGGCCTCCTGTCCCTCAAGAGAGTCAACAGCACCTCCCAGTTTACCGAGTTCAGTGTTGCACTGACAAATTGGGCTGAAATCAACAACCAAATTATTAATAGAGAAATAAAAACAACCCACCCAATTGCAAAGATTCAAGAACTCTTATTTTAGCTTGATAGAACACGAGTGGAATGTCCTTAATAGGTGAATATATCATTAGCAAACAAGCTTCAAGGTTTTCTCTGGACCTGGAAAGAAAGAAACTGAATATCAATGATTTTTTCAGGCAGGATAATACACTGATATCCTCTGTCTAGCCAGCCTCGGATTTGTGTTAGGCTTCTTCCTCAGGCACCTAGTAACAGAAAGGCTGGGGGAAGATGGAGTGCTCAAGTTTGCAAGTCTGTTCCTACCGAATGCGAACCAAACACGACGAGGAGCATTTCTCCAGGTGATGAAAGCATTGCTTAGATCTATCTAAAACTCCTTCCCAGCTGTATGAATGTAAGAGGCAGCAGAAGACTACTGGGCTTATTATGGTATCCTCCTGTACGCGTTAACGTTGCCAGGCTGCATTCCCACAAGAAATATCATCTTCTTTCTCAACAGGGAAATCTTGGCCCCCAAAAAATGGCAAAGTACCTACTCCTCTACTCTCATAATGCTGCCTGATAAACTTTTTTCATTTTCCTTTCTCCTTCTCCTAGTACTCCCTCCGTTCTGCATTCTAGCTCTGTTTTCCTGAAACATTAGACACCTTCAATTCTCAGTTGCTGAATAAAGCTCCCTCCTTACCCACATGTACCTGAAATTGTATGATCCGGCTCCAAAACTAAAACACGTTTCAACTGGCACTTGTGGAAAAGTTTTCTTCTTTTCCTATGGGCTACCAGCAGGTTTTAGGAGTGGCTAAAAGTTAGTGTTGGGGGTCTTAAATCCCAAACATCTTTGGTTTCTGTGCTGTAACTGCAGGGTGCTAATCTATCCCTCACCCTCTCTTTCCTTCTTTCTTCTATGCACACACAGAGAGCTGAATAATAAACAAAAAGGAGTGTTGTTGCCACCTTCTTTATTTTCCCTCAGACTATTTTGCCTTCTGACTACTGCTTTTAAGAAGCCTCCATGTTGGCCAACTGATTGTTGCAAACGCAGCAGCCCATCCAATTAAGTATGAATTCAAGTGAGGCCTAATGGCAGTTTAATGCCTCAATTTTAAATCTACCCAATGACACAGCAATTGGAAGAGTCACACGCCACCCACACACACACCCCCCAGTGGCATTCCTGCCCTGTGCCATGTACCTGTGGGCTGCATGGTCCTCACCATTAGAGAAGCTCAAGCACTTGTTGATGCAAGCAAGTCCGTTCATTAGTTACTGGTTTACATTTTGATAATCACAGAATTGTCACAGTTGGAAAAGACCTCAAGATCACCAAGTCCAACCATACACAGAAACACAACCCACTCCCCACAATCTCAGCCACTAGAGCATGCCCTGAAGTGCCACAGCTACACGTGTCTTAAATACCTCCAGGGATGGTGACTCCACCACCTCCCTGGGCAGNGAGGCACCATCACTGCCCTCCTCCTGCTGGCCACGCTGTTCCTGATACAAGCCAGGATGCTGTTGGCCTTCTTGGCCACCTGGGCATACTGCTGGCTCATGTTAAGCCGGCTGCCCACCAGCCCCCCCAGGTCTTTTTCTGCTGGGCAGCTTTCCAGCCACTCTTCCCCAAGCGTGATAGCATCCACAACTACCACCCACTTGGGTAATGTGGAGGGAAATTCTCAGCAGATGAAGTGTTTTACGGGCTCTCTGGACTAAGTGGTGAAAAGAAGGAATGGAATGAATAACCCCAACAGGAGCGCTGGTGGTGCCAAACCATGAACAAATATTTCCCTTAACACTCCTGTTATGTTAAGTGACAGTTATATTTGTCATTACATACAGCTCTGGCGGACGATTACCAGACCCAAACCCACCACGGCACACGGATCCCGGGCTATGCCGGGCATACAGAGAGGTAATATCACAGTGGGAGCTGTAGAAAAATCCCAGCGGCTTCAGAGAAAGGCTTTTTCATGCCTAGAGGAAAGCCTGGTCCTAAACAGACCGAGGACTGAGCTGGGGCGGTGCCGAAAGCCCTGGGACTACAACTGCAAAGAGGACCATCCCTGTTTTGCAGCCGTCGGTAACCATGGCCACCCCTTTTCTCCCTCCAGGAGTGAATTGGTCCTTTTCACACATTTGCTGCGGCAGTCACGGCATAAATACCCGAAACACACGCATAGAGACAGGCTGTGGAACGAATGAACGTTGGAAAAGAATCACAGCCTTATTGCTTCAGACAGCAAAAATGACACGGGGAGAGAAGCTGTCACAAAAACAGGCAACCACAACAAGCTTACTATGAGGTGGCTTGATTCTTCCTGCTCTATTGCGACGTGGAAAACTAACACAAGCATCGGGGAAACTGGATCTACACGGGGTAGAGTGAGAGACGGTGCAGAGTATTGTCCAGTGTAGAAAATAAGCAAACCAGGAAAAGATGATGGAAATAAATCAAGTAAATTTCAGTAAGTAGTAGTTTTGAGCATTCTTCTACAGTTGGTAAAACAAGTATTCTGGTAAAAATAAGGGAATTCCGACGTGCACCATTTATGCTAAAACAATCCAGAAGGAAAACATATGCATGCAGCATTTTGACGTTCACTGAGTGCCAAGAATGATATCACAAGCTAAACTAACAAATCCACAACATACACCAGTCATTCGAACTGTGAACGAAACATCATTATTAACCATATCTGATCGTTTGCAAAATGTCTTATTATTGTGACTTTATCAACAGGCGTTTACAAGAAACAAGGATGCCGATGAAGATAAATATATATGTATTTATCTTTTTTTTTTTAAGAATCACAAATTTTGTCACCTTCTATAAGACTTGGCACCCACTTCTCTCGGAAGAAGTCTTTGCATATACTCACACGGGCAGAGAGAAATACCTTCAAACAGTGGGATGAGAACTCTCTAGCAGAGCAAAATGTCAATAATGCGATTGCAGCAAAACGAGTGTTTCTCAGAGAAAGCGACAACCATCACTTTGTGATACGGATTGCTGAAGAATAATCTTTTTAAATCTATACAAAATTTCCTGTAGCTTTAGCACAAGCCTCCACCTCTCCATGAATGTGACCATTCGCTGCTTCCCATCACTAAAAGTGCATGAAGTTCTTTAAAACTTTCCAGCCACTTGGTCACAACAAAAATAATTAACCACTTTAAAAGGCCATAACTTTTTTTTTTTCCTCCGGACTGACAAGTTGTTTACTTACAGACTTCCCATTTTTTCCCTGGGGGTCTTCCATTGAATATTTCTTCTTCCAAATTATATACGGGCTATTAGTTACAGTGAGGTTCAGACAGTCCTAGTACACACACACACCTGCGGGAAAGACAGTACCACATCGCCGTGTTAATTTGTGGGCATGAAATTAAAAAGCTGATCTTTTACAGCTGCAACGTCCCATTAACTACATAACAAGCGTCCACACGTTGGCAGCCGCTGTCTTCCATGTACTGAATTCATCTTGAAAATAAATATGTAGTCGTGCTGCTTAAAAGCAGGCAGCGAGAGCCCCGTTGTGCTGGCTGGTGGCAGGCGAATAAAAGGCAGCCAGGAACTCTTCTACCAACAGGATTTCTGTGCCAACAACACATCTTTTCTATTTTCTTTTTCCCCCCCCTTTTTTTTTTTTTGGGTGAAGTTCAACCACTCCCTGATATCTCTCAATGTCAACTGTACTTTAACGCCGAGAGGAAATAGTAACAAAGAAATATGATTGTAGATTGAGCCAGGATAAAAGAGAAAATCCACAAAGTTTTCAAAACGTCTCCCTCAAGCTAAGGCTATTTTTATATTAAATCTCTTCAAGTTTACATTAGGTCACAGTCCTAGTCCCTAAAAATTATAAATATGGGATGCTTAGTGTTCTCTCACCTTTGGAAACGGTGTTCTCTGATGGTAAATATAACGGCAAAGCACTGAGATGAATTAACCAAGGCTCACCCCCCAAACAGACCTCAATTCAAAATACGGTTTCCTTATGGGGACAGTTTTCTTCAGATAAAAATGCTGTGACCACCTTAAAATTTAGAATTAATCATCCGACTAATTCAAACAAACTCGACTAAAATCTTCACTAGAAAAATTGCCTGCTCCTTTTTTTTTTTGTTTTATCTTTTAAAGACAGAGGGCAAACGCAGTCTGCTAAATAAAAATTGAAATCTCATTTTTTTAAGTGTGTGTATATAGATATATATGTGCCTTATACATACAGAAACGTGAATATTGCTTTGCTTCTCTATGACAAGCGAAGATCCAATGGTTAAGTGTGTGTGTGTATATATATATGCCTTATATACACAGAAATGTGTATATAGTGTGCATAGCACTTTACTTCTCCATGACAAGCAAAGATCCAATAGCCTGAAGATATTAAGTTTGTCCTAAACCCACTCTGTGTATGAAACATAAATGTATATTTTGGGATCAGGATCCAATACCTTATTCCACATCTTTCTACCTGAGCAGGATTCTTACAAGAGAAAAAACAAACAAACAAACAAACAAACAAACAAAAACCAACCCAACCTTCAAGCCCAGTTGTTCTGCACACAATAAATCCATGCTGGATGCTACTCATAGCACAAATTTGGCTACTTCCATAAAATCTAAACATTAAGAAAGTGTTAACAGGTCCACTCCACACCCTAAGGAAGATGCTAATACGAACCATGCTTCTGTAATGCATCCACTCCCTTCTTTCTGGTTTACAATTGAGAGACAGAATCCAGTCCTGCCCCTGCTGAGAACAATGGCCAATCTGAAATAATTCTGTGAAATCAGGGTTTGGTGCTCGTATTTGTTCTGACACCAGATTATAGGTTAGAAAATTATTCAAGGCTTTTTTAAATAGTGACAATTAAATTTAGGGAGGGGAAAGGACAAGAATTTCTAACTTCACAAAAAAAGAAAATAATAAGAGCAAAGAGCAGAGAAGGAAACAGTTGTCTCACAATGCCCCGCTCCTCGGGAATGACTGACATCTGTTTCAAAAACTCTTTTATTGCAAAACTCAATAAATGGAAAAACCGCACAAGCTGAAAGTCTGCCACTTCAGCGAGGGAATAAAATGGAGCTTTTTCTAATGGAAAAATATTCAAAAAGTCAATTGATGTAATGCTGGTATGTGAATGACCTGACAGCTTTTCAGATCAGCAGTGCTCTCTTTACTAATGGAAAGAAAACTTTACCGAGACTGGTAATCGTCTACTTTTAAGAAGCACTTTCTATTAAAGCCCATCAGGAAAAAGCATATATGTTTTAGTTTATGTCGTAGTTTGAGGGTAATTAGATGACCTGGCTTGCAGGGGGGGGGGGAAGCTGCTGTAGCAAACATTTTTCAGTCTCTGCGAGAGGTTCCTATAAGAGACCAGCACCAAAAGAGCAGACTACAGCATACTCTGCTCTGATTTATTCTGCCTGCTTCCTCCTCGTCCCCTCCCCAACCCATTGCACAAGAGATTTAAGAAAGGGTCCTCTATAGACTCCCCCCCACAACGCTGGGGGCAAAGACTTGTCTTTCTCAGCGGACACCAGAGACCTCCGACAGCAGAATCAAGCCGGATAGTAAAGTGAGGACACAGACATTAAAATGGAACAGCTGATTTACATTTTAATTTTTAAAATTCCAACTTTTAAACAAGAGCAACTTAGTTACCCTTATTAAAATTGTCATCTTGGGTTATTTTTAACTTTCAGGAAAGCTCTGCAGAAACTAATTAAATTCCCTTGAGTTGTTAACGCATCAAAAATTACACCTAAATTACATGGAGTATCTGTTACAGAGAAGTTGTTATATGCAAAATATGCCATCGAATATGAGGGAAAATACCTCAAATTATTGAGAAAGACACGATCAAAATTGAAGGGAAGTCATGAAAGTACATATCCCCTTTTATTTTTCTCTACTACTTTGGAAGTCATTTGCTTGGTTAAATATTGTTACTATTAAATAGATGATGGTAGCAGTTCGAGTCCAAACAGCTAAAGAAGCACTATTACACCAGGCATGACAACTGGCAGCTCCCTTTCCCAAAGAGCTATTAGCATTTTACAGGGAATAAAAACAACCAAAAAAAATATATTAGAATTTAACTACAAAAGTGGGCTAAGGGGGGATTTTATTCCCTTTTTTTCTGAAAGGTTATCCAACACCATGTGATTTTCCCCACACACATGGACCTGAACGCACGCCTCCGCAGCCAGGAGCAGGGTGGTTGCCTCTCTGGCCAGGCTGTGGAGGTGGCCAGGAGCTTCAATGAGCTCCTAGTCCTGCAAGGGCTGTCCCCATCTGAACCTCCACCTGAAAAACTGATGAAAGCGACTGGCCCATATCATGGGAAGCAGGTGTTGAACGCAGTCAGGGACAGGTACCGCATGAGGGGGATCTCTTGGACAGATGTCACCAAACACAAGGGTGGCCACAGCTGACTCCCAGCACTTACAGGCAATGAAAGTTAAGGATCATAAACCAGATTTTTTATTCTTGCCAAGCTGTTCTCCACAAAAGGTTTGCATTTCATAGAATCATAGAATGGTTTGGGTTGGAAGGGACCTTCAAGATCACCAAGTTCCAACCTTCTGCCCTGGGCAGGGACACCTCCCACCAGACCAGGTTGCTTCAAGCCCTGTCCAGCCTGGCCTTGAACCCCTCCAGGGATGGGGCAGCCACAGCTGCTCTGGGCAAACTCTTCCAGTGTCTCACCATCATCACAGCAAAGAATTTCTTCCTGAGACCTCATCTAAATCTCCCCTCTTTCAGTTTAAATCTGTTCCCACTCATCCTATGGCTCCACTCCCTGATCAAGAGTCCCTCCAACTCTTCCCACCCCAGCCCTGCAAGACATCCCAGGGCTGCTGGAACATGTCCTCAGCTGCAGTCAGCCCCATCTGAAGACCATCGTGACCACAAACAGCAGGAACACAGAACACCTCAGGCTTATTCCCCTTTCCATCACCAAGGAGAACATATTAAACTTGTTTTTTTTCCTGTTCCTGTGCCACCAGCAAAACCATTCCCATCTTAGAACCTCCCGGCTGATTACACCATTGCAAACTCTCCAAGATGAGGTTACTTTTAGTGTTATCAATGGATACTGCCTTGCTCTTACTTTTCTTTTTTGTTTTTAAAAAAAATAGTTTGCCAGACTGACCACATTTTCTCGTATTTTCTCATGAACTGGTAGGATTTTCTAATAACACCTAGATAAAATTGTTATCTCCCCAAATTGCATCTCCCTCCTTCTCTAGAAGATAAAACCCAACAAACCATAAAAGCCACACGTGCTTTATCATTTGGTAGAGAAAGAGAAAAAGAGGCTATGGTGCTGGGCAAAATAGTCTTTTTTGTACCATTTAGCTGGTAGCGTGTGGTATTTTACAGTTAACGTTAGGGAACTCGATGGTTTTGATTTTAGGTGCTATATTTGGGAAGTTTCCCTTTTAGCCCTTGGTAAAAGCTCACTCCATTCACCCCATTCCCAGGTAGGTCTCCGGTCTCCCACCCCCGCTTCCTTTTAAGGTGTTAAATTTGGCAGGTAACCTGGGTAACATTTAGAAAACAATTATTTCCAAATGCTAAGAAAGAAACTTGCCAAGTATAGCAGCTAAAAACCAAAAAGAAAAGAAAGAAGAGAGGAAAAAAAAAAAAGGAAGAAATAAAACAGAAGGAAAGATTTTTTTTTTTTAAAGAAATGAAATTTAGTAGGGACCTTGCAGGAGCTTTATAAACAATTAACTCCAGCACTGTGACTGAAGACCACCTTTGATTCAGCCTGGAACTTTTGCAGATGCAGGACAGCATCCTGCCCTCCCGCCAAACTCAGGGGCGCCAGTAAAATGGATGGGCGCCCATCTTCACTCTGAATACAGACCAGGGGATGAGGTGTTAGAAAGCAGCCCTGAGGAAAGGGACTTGGAGGTGCTGATGGAGGAGAAGACTCACCTCGAGTGCTGTGTTCAGATCTGGGCCCCTCACTCCAAGAAGGACGCTGAGGTGCTGGAGCGTGTCCAGAGGAGAGCTACCAAGCTGGTGAAGGGTCTGGAGAACAAGTCCTGTGAGGAGAGGCTGAGGGAACTGGGCATGTTTAGTTTGGAGAAGAGGAGGCTGAGGGGAGACCTCCTTGCCCTCTACAACTCCCTGACAGGAGGGTGTAGAGAGGTGGCTGTTGGCCTCTTCTCCCAAGGGAAGAACAACAGGAGCAGAGGAAATGGTCTGAAGTTGCAGCAGGGAGGATTTAGATTAGATGTAGGGAAGAATTACTTTGCTGAGAGAGTGGTCAGGCCCTGGAACAGCCTGCCCAGGGAGGTGGTGGAGTCACCATCCCTGGAGGGATTTAAGACATGTGTAGCTGTGGCACTTTATGGCATGCTCTAGGGCCTGAGATTGTTGGGTGTGGTGGCTGTTGTTACAGTGAGCTTTTTTAGGGTGTGGTGTTGTTGAGGTTTTTTGTTCGGTTGGTTTTGGGTTTGTTTTTTTTGTTTTTTGTTATGGTTGGACTCAATGATCTGAAAAGTCCCTTCCAACCACGAAGATTCTGTGATTCTGTGCTGTCTCCAAAGATGGTCACAAAGGGACACAGAGGAGTGAGAAGACAACAAGCCTATGCCATTGCCCCAGTATTTTCCCAGCTTCCCACTATTCCTGTTCAGAGGATTTGCTGAGCCTTCGGGAGTTCATCTGTCCAGCAACACTCAGCACAGTTCCCTCAAGTACTTATCCATCTTCTGCTTGATCCCATGTAAACTTTTTTGAATTCCTCCCAAAGCTGAACGTTCATTGACTGAGCACTGAACAAATTTTCTGGGAATTATCTTTGATGCTGAGATCTCGTTTCTGAATGGTGAGGGTCAACTCAGTGCCCATCACTCGGAAGGGTGATGTTAAAGATCATGCTTATCTTCACAGAATTTCATCTGTCATTTTGTTGTCTAGGGATTGTCTCACATGGTCCTTGTGCAGCTCTTCACAGCCTGCCCTCATTGCTATTCACCTCCTTCTCCAAGTTGTTCATGAATAATCTGCTAATTTAAACAGCTAACCTGGGGTGTCTTCCATTCACACGGAAGCAGCCTTGACAAACGATTGTGCCCAATTAGCACAATTATTCAAACAAAGCTATTGGAAAAAAGTGGAGTGAGAATAATAGAAATTCCCACCTGAAGAAATAAACAAAGGCAAAAAGTGCCAGCGTGTTTATCAAGGAACTGGAATCTGCTGGCTGCTAATTTCAGGAAGCTCATAAGAGCTCTCTGGTCACCTGATGTTGAAAGAGACAAATGCAAAAAAAAACTTATCCTTAAGTGGAGAAATCTGACAACAAAGTGACCAAAACTCCCAGAGCACTTGGGAAGGGCAAAGATTTAAGACTGGAGAACTGCAAAAAAGAGGTTAACAATTTGACATTGCTTTTACAAGTTCTAAAACTGCAATATAACTGGTTCTGAAATCATCTTGCTTTCCTAATCTACCATGGTCTGGAGCAGTTAAAACTTAAAGGGGCCTACAGGAGAGATGAGGAGGGACTCTTGATCAGTGAGTAGAGCCATAGGACGATGGGTAACGGTTTTAAACTGAAAGAGGGGAGATTTAGATGAGACCTCAGGAAGAAATTCTTTGCTGTGAGGGTGGTGAGACACTGGCCCAGGTTGCCCAGAGAAGCTGTGGCTGCCCCATCCCTGGAGGGGTTCAAGGCCAGGCTGGATGGGGCTTGGAGCAACCTGGTCTGGTGGGAGGTGTCCCTGCCCAGGGCAGGGGGGGTTGGAACTTGGTGATCTTGAAGGTCCCTTCCAACTCCAACCATTCTATGATTCTATGATCATTGAGGCCGGGTTGCAATGCCATAGGATATACATGAAGCGTGCATCAAGAACATTCTCTAACCCAGAAGGTACTTCTTAGGGAGAAGTCCTAGTCAGACATCATATTTTTGTATCTATATAAAAGGAAATACCCTGGTTTTAGTGTCTGGTGATGTAACTGTAACAACAAACAATTCAGTGTGATGTATTTGCTAAAAAAAACCCCAAACCCCAACAAACAAATTCTAAAAAACACAATATCCTCCACAAAAATAAAATAAAATCAAGGACCCTTTTTAAAGCCTCTGGTAATGCATTCATGATAAGTGAGTGAGAAACAGTATAATGAAACATGAGGCTGACCCTACACTACCCTGATGAGAATTATTTTCTTTTTTGTAGTGGAAGCAATGCGTTTAAGCATCTCATCTTTGCTAGAATGTTTTAATCACCAGCCTAAATTAAAAATATAGAAAGTACTGGAATTGCAGTTGTTTCAATAAATGGTGGTCTTGAAGGTCCTTTCCAACCCAAACCACTCTATGATTCAATGAAACTACAAACAGGAACGAGGTCGTGGTGAGTACGTGCACTGAGTACCAAATCTAGTGCCCTGGCAGAGGCACCCAACAGGACACCTCTGTTAGGAAGCTCAAAAAAGGGCCAAAGTGGAAGATACACATACATATATAATTTTAAAGCAATAATGTTATTCTAAAAGCAGAGCTCTCCAAACATAGCAAAAGATCATATTTTTCATGGAATGCTAAACACACACAAAAGTCCAACTGTAAAACAACATTAAAATTATACTGGCAACTCGCTTGCCAGCATTTTATTATTTTTTTTAAATCGCTTACAAAATTAATATCGTGTTTAAACTACCCAGTGGGATCAATTTTAGTTGCATCTGAAACATAGGTTGAAACTGTTCAGGAAAGAAACACGTTAATAGTTTAGGACGGGAAATAAATGATATTTTTAACAGGAAAACATAAGGAAAATGTGTGCTTTAAAAAAATTAATAAATTAATAGTTACAACGTGAATTCTGTCCCTGAAACAAGGATTAATCAGCTTTGCTCTTAGCACTCCCTGGGATCTTTATTATCAAAAAGTCACAAGAATGCTTAGTTTCCCTGTATTTATGCATCATTAACGAAGAGAACAAAACCAGAACACAACAGCCAAGTCCTTTGAGGTGAGCTTTTTGAGCAAAGCAGCTGGTTTTAGCTTTTTAGGTGTCAAACACGCAACAAAAGGCGAGTGGACCCGCAGATTAACGCTGAGTATTGGACTGAGTGTCATGGTAAATAAAGAATATGAAATGCATACAAGAGAGACGTTGAGCTACGAATCATATCATGCAGCCAAAATACTTACCTACCCCAGGAAAGACGCGTAAGATACTTTACAAACAACATTTACTTTCAACCCGTGTGGTTCTCCACGACATTTCTAATGAGTAATAATTACATTCGTGGCCTAGGAAGCCTATCATAAATTTAGATTAAAGGTGAGGCATTACTTGTTCTTTTACATGGGCTTTTAAAGCAGTTTGTAAAATACATACAGTCTATAAAAGTTTGTGGCCTAGCAACAAACAACTGTACTGCTTCTGCACAATTCAGTGCAAGCAAGTAAAGGTTTGCTAATCATAATTAATAAAAGTCACATGCAAAGGCTTCACGGTTTAAAGAGGGCAATTAAAACCAGATGAAATCATGCTGTACTTTAATTAGATATGTTTAACTTTTATTCCTTTCTTCTTTTTTTTCCTCAAAATAAATCAGACACGTTCGAGTCTGAGATTGTAACAACCTACAGGAAAGGCCAAGCTTTCCTCAAGCTTTGAAAAGCACTGGAGTAGGAACACACCATCACTAACAAACACTATTTTCAGCAGGAGAAGCCACGGTATCCCACAGAGCAGAAAAATACACCCAGATAGGATGGGTTAGCAAAAGCGTGGTGGTAAATGAGTCATCATGGCCACGGAAAGCCAACAGTCAACTGGGAAGCTCACGGGCCAAAGTGCATCTCCCAGTGCAGGGGGATCCCAGTGCCAGGTTAGGGTTGACAGAGGTCCCCTGTTCTGTGAGAACCCCCAAATTAATCGCCTCTGGACTCATGCTGCTCATAGGAGCAGAGTAGCTGGACTCATGGGGCACTTCCAGAACTTACACTGGGTCAAACACTACTGGGGTTCCACTGCCCGTGCGTACCAGTGACCTTCCTCACATCTCCACCAGTAAGGGTGCTGCTTTCTTATCTACCTGCCATATGATGAGAAACCTCCCTGTCTTTCAAGGTCAACCAAAACTTCCTTCTGTAAGTCGCAACATTCACATACTACAAGAAGTATCTCATTTTTGGTCTTTACAACAGATCAAATACCAGAATTCACATTGACCAAATGCAAACGTTTCTGCTTCCCATCACACAAGAAAGGTGCAAGCTTCTATAGTTCTCTAGACTTCTAGACTTGCATTTTATATACATTAATGAAAAAAAAAAACAAAACACAGTGGAAGTTGCCATTAAATCGACCTGTCCTCTAGCAGCAGCCACACTTCTCACAGGTTTGCTCATCCTAACACTCTGGCCGTCTCTTTCACCATCGCAGCTCAAAATAAAACCCTAATTATTGTTATACTTTGTTATTGTTCGGCATTACTGGCTACAGTAATATGGTGAGCATGAAAATAATAGCTGCTGTTATTCACCTAACATTATTTTTCCACTTTGTTACAGATGATGAAGTGTTGTTTCATTTAACAAATACACAACTAAGTTATAATAAATAATATTTCCTAATGAAGGAGAAAGTGAAGAATGAAGTACACCACCACCCTGAACATAACGTTTCGCTGTCCTGTGAGAGCAGTATAACCCAAGAGGTAAAAAGGAAAATTTTATTCACACAAACCCATGTGCAATGCCCTTCGATACTCAGATGATGAAGAGCTCGAGGTACTGAGGTAAGAAATTCAAATTCAGAAATTTGGGGGATTAGGCCAATTGCCTAAAGAGGCAGGAGGTGGGACTCGCTATGGAAACAGCATAGAAAGGACAGAGAAATAACTACGAGTTGGAAAAGCTTTTAAAAGCACATGAAGTACTCAGCTGTGGCCTCCTTGATTTTAAGGACTTTACACACAATTTCCATTCGTGTAAATAATAATAATAAAAATAATTTAAAAAAAAAGGGCTTTCTCCTAGCTCACTTCATTATNACTGCAGCCTTTTCATGGCAGCTCGACCTGACAGATTTCGGGGGTAAACCCACATTTTACTTTCCCTATGGCCAGGCAGTAGGAGTCCTGCCCTCTGAGGCAGAGCGGGAAGAGATGCCATGTCACAAAGAAGTTAAAAAAAAATAGTAAAAGAGCATTTAGAAGTGGCCAGACATTTGAGAAATCATTATCTCATGAGGTTTGATACATCGAATTAAACATTCAAAGAGAAAAAGGGTAAAAATGAAAGGAAGGAAAAAAAAAACCTCAAGCTTCTTAATGCAATTAAATCTCTTAACTTTGCATCACTCTCCCTCTCTTTCTCTAAACCTAGAAGGAAAGGTTATTTTGAGCAATAATATTTCTGGGTTCTCCAATTAAGTAATTGGATGAAAGAAGATGGAGAAAATAACCTGAAATCCTCTAAATGCACACCGAGCAGGATGCCCAGTTTCCAGCTGAGTTGCAGAAACTGTTCAAATGACCTGAGAAGATTCTAAAATTCTCCTGCCAGAGGGTTCCATCCCTCACCTTGCCAAGGGCGACGGGATTCGAGCTGCAAACAAGAAAAAGAGGGAGTTTCTTTCTCCTTTTTCTTCCCACCCTTCTTATGACTGAGTTTGCATGGGAAGGCGCAGCTGATGAAGGGAAAACAGGAATGAAACATCAGGCCTGGAATAAACGCCGTCGGGAACCAGTGACTTAGTTACCACTTAGACGGGCTGTAGACATTTTTAACGAGGCTATTGCAAATTCTACCATTCTGAAGATTGCTGAGCCACTCAGAAAGACCAATCCATACGTTCTAAAACACTGTTCAAGGACACAGATACTTGCAGTTTCCCTTACAGTGGAATGTATGGGAGAATAAGAGGTTTGCAAGCTCAGACAAAGGTCTGGGGGAGCGTATCCAGACCAGCCTTCAGAAGATACTCCCAGCTACCTCCATGTCCTCAATTAGGGACATTTCCATACAGCTTGCCCTTCTTTCTCTTCCTTTCTGGTTCAGCCAGACTACCTGCCCCACCACTGCTCTGTGATCCTACAACTGCCCTCATTACGGGTTCGTGCTTACACAGCTTTTGGCAGAGAATGAACAGCTCTACCCTGGAAATTGTTTCCCAGGGACTTTCCACACACCACAGTCTCTTTTATTTTTTAAAGCTCGGCGTGACTGAATTTCTCTGCTTATAACCATATTTTTATTTAAAAAGGCTACGGAAAGTATGAAGCTTCATACATAGCCACTGTCCCGTGCTGCTCTTCACGCTGCATTTTGCTAGAGCATGAAAAAGGGGTTGCTGCTAAAAGTCAACGTGAACTGCTCTTCTCTTTGCCATTTAAACGCAACGCTAAGTCCCTTAGAGCCCGAAAGAAAAGACAAGAAAAAAAGCCTAATGTTATATTTTAATAATTGAAGAAAACTCTGACCTTTGACTTTGAGAGGGGGGGGTGGAAAAAACAAGCAAACCAAAACCACCTGCCTATTTGATTACGGTTATAGAGACCAGACTATTTCCAGCAAAAAATAAAAATAAATTAAAAATAAGCTTTGTCTCTGAGACCAACAACACAGAGAAAAATCATCTCGTAGCTAGCCACGTCCAACAGTCCTTTCGAAGGGCTTAGGTGACGGCGGGCAAAATGAAAACCCCAGAAGGCGAGTTGGGGAGAGGGGACACCTGCGTGTGTGTGTGTGTGTGTCCCGCTCCCTGCCGCCGATGCTCGGCACCCTCCTCGTCCCGAACATGGTGCTGGGAAAGGAGGGGAGATGTGAGCATCCCTCCTGCCTTCCCCTAGACCCCCTGGAAGCGGCCGCCTCAGCGGGGCCGTACCCGGGGCATCAGGCTGTGCGGGGCGGTGCGGAGCGCTAGGATCACCGTCGGTGCCCCGGATCCCCGGCCGTGGGAGGAGGAGCTGCCCGCTCCTTGTGGGGGGGGTTGTGCACCTCCCCTAACACTTGCCAGGGACACCCCCAAGGAAAGGGGGTGAAGGCAGCCACGCTCATCGCGACCAGAAACCCCACCATCCCCTCCCTTCCCGCAGATTTTTACCCTTTGCCACAAAAAAAAAAATACCACGCGTACAGCGGAGCCCCCCCGCGGACTCTCCGCAGCGCCCAGCGACACCCGGCCGGCACCGGGAGACGAGTTCTGCCGCCCCTTTT
>VXBJ01001708.1:372063-383285 GCA_013400055.1 Nycticryphes semicollaris
GTTTTGTTTTGTTTTAAAGACGAAAGGCACTTTCCTGTCTGCTCTCGGGTTCCCCGCTGGGGAGTTCGGGGTGTAAATCTCGGCGGGATATTTAAATTTGGTTCGAATGTCACATGGGTCCAAGGTAGAACCCCCCACTTCCCCCTGACACGTGGTGGGGTGTCCCTATATGTCTAGGTGACTGTTAGGCAGATGATGTCCGTGGAACCTACACGGAGAGAGGCCTGGCTCAGTGCTGTGGTACCCAATGAGAAACCAAACCAAACCAAACCAAACCAAACCAAACCAAACCAAACCAAACCAAACAAAGGAATGAAAAAAAAACACACAAAAAAAAGCTGGAAGGAAATCATAGAGGAATTCTGGTTCTGGGGAATTAAATCTTACTACTTAAACTATTAGATAGTGTTTGGATAGATTATTTATATGAATGGCTTCAAGCTGCACCAGGGTAGGTTTAGGCTGGACATGAGGAAAGAATTTTTCCCAGCAAGAGTGGTCAGACCCTGGAATGGGCTGCCCAGGGAGGGGGTTGAGTCCCCATCCCTGACTGTGTTTCAGAGTGGTTTAGCTGTGGTGTTGGGGGATCTGGTGTAGGGGAGAACTTTGTAGAGTGGGGCTGATGGTTGGACTCGATGATCCCAAGGGACTTTTCCAACCTGAATGATTCTGTGATTCTATGATTTAATCTACCACACACCAACTCGATACTTGAATTTTCTCCACCATGTGTGCAAAAGTGGCCACGTCCTGCTGTCACTTTTACAGCCGGGTTTATCGTTTGTGTTCCCAGGAAAGAGAAATCCCTCCAGGAACCTGACAACGCGGGAGAATAATTTGCGATGCCGGAGGGTACTTGGTCCCCACCTTCCCTTCGCAGAAGAAACCCTGAAAACGTGTCACCCCTTACTGGTTTACGCTGGATTTTGTGTGTGTGTGTCGGGAACAGGAATTAGCTCTACGTCGTTATTATTAGAATGTGTTTTCCAAAAGGGTGTAACGAAGACACCATTTAAAAGGTCCCGAGAGTATGTTTTTGAGGGTGGGGGGCGGTGGTGGGAAAAAAACCTATGAGAATCACCGTGGCCTGTGTGTTTTTGGAGAGATTGACACGTTTTCTCAAAGAATCCTGCAGAATGCACAATGCCTTCTCCTTGTCTGCTTTAATAGAGGTGGAAAAGGATTTGAGCGTGCTTTAAATACTGGCTGGACGTTGTGACGTAGGAAGCCAAGCCTCAGAGAGGTTTCTGTGTTGATCTACCCGGCTTGAAAAAGCTCGTCAAATCAATCAAACCCCGATCTGNAAACCCCATGTTGGGTTTAAACCACACAGTGGGGCGAGGGAGGGGTGGGAGGTGAGGGGGGGGACATGGTGACTCCCACAGCCGAATGGTGAATGTATAGATTTAAAATACGTTTTGCCACGCTGGTTTCCAGAGGGTTGTTTTGGCCTCCTGTTCCAAAGCCCTGAGCCAAAACTCCGGTCGATGTTTTGACAACAGAGCCAGGGAAAACAAAAAAAAAAAGCCTTCTCCTGTGAAAGAAGAAATGAAGATGTAGTGAAGGAAAACAGTAGTCTCTCCGCCACCGCCTTACTCAATCCATATGTGGACTTAAACACAGGAAATACCCACCATTCACCGCAATCAAGCCAGGGGCTTGTGCAGCAGAGAGTGCCTTGTGGAACTAATTGGACTCTATTAAGATTGTCATTGCCATAGGAAAGCGTTTTGAAATTTGGCATCAGAAGGTTTTGAAGACCTGCAGAAAAATATAGATAATCTGCTGCAAGAGTGATAATTTTCTTTTTTTTTTTTATTTTGTTTTTAGTTTTTAAATCTATTCACCACCACACTACAGTCTTGCAACATGCTTTTTTTTTGTTTTTATCATGGCGCTTTGCATAATTAATTATCCTTCTGCGATACGACGATTTATCATCCTTAAACTCTTTCATGCTTACTTTTCATCTGAAGTCTTTCCAGCGCAGGGTACACTCTGGGATCACTTCAGAGGGGAAGAAAAATCCCAACTCCACCAATTTAAAATGATAACGAACCAAGTGCACAGTACCTTTGATACAGGCAAAGTTTATGGAGAAAACACAGCAACAAATAACAGGTCCTAGAGTGATTTATTTAATATTGGGGGTTTTTTGGTTTTTTTTTTTCCATTTTATAGACTTGAATGAAACCAGCAACATTTGTCCTTGCCAACAAGTAGTTGGCGAAGGGTTTATTTTAGCACTTCCATGCCAGATAGATATCTCCTTGTGAGGTTTTGGTGATGCTTTTCCTGACCACACTTTAGTTTGATTTTTTTCACAGTACAGTTACATTTAGATTTTTGGGATTGTGGGTCATGATTAGACCTGACAAACCAAGGCTATGATTTGCCAGCTGAATTCAACCTCTGGGTGATTTTCATCGAATTCACACTTCCAGGATCTTTGTCTGTTTGATTTATTATTTTTTTGTAGTTATTTTTTTATTTCTTCCTAGTTCTTTGCATCAAGTCAAGGGGAGAATTTTGCCTTTCAGTGGCGCAGGCTCCTTAATGTGTTGCCGGGTCAAGTCACTCGGCCTTCCAGAGAGACTGGGGACTTGTTGAGAAGGTGATGTGTTTTCCCCAGTCTCCAAGTCACCAAAACCTGAGCTCTCTAAGAAAAACTTCAATTCCTCCACATTAGTCACACCAGGTACTGGGACAGGGTTAGGGACACACAATTTAAGTGTTTTGAATGCTGTCTGTACCTGAAATATTTATTTATTTATTATTATTTTGCCTCTTTAATCCCTTTTTTCTTCATCCAAATGGTATTTCATCCAAATTTCATGACAAATTCCTGTTCAAAAATCCCAATCTTGGAGAGACTTGCAAGAACAGACCTGTTCACCCACAGCAAGAGTTGCACTTGTGATTTCCACAGGTTGAAATCCAGCTGACTAATGTTTGAAACACAACTAGCGGAGCTTCAGCTCCTGATGCTGCACATCCAAGCCTTGCAGTGATTTTAATCCACTGCCTATGAAAAACATAAGAGCAGTGGGAGTTTGGTCCCTTTTGCCACATGTTAACAGCCTATTTTTCCATATCCACAGCCTGGAATGACACTCGGGATCCCTGTGGGTCACCTCTGAATGTTCACATAATCATAGAATGGTTGGAGTTGGACCTTTAAGGTCATCCAGTTCCAACCCCCTGCCCTGGGCAGGGACACCTCCCACCAGACCAGCTTGCTCCAAGCCCNAAGGGATAGAATCACTTCCCCATACCTACTGGCCACGCTTCTTTTGATGCTTTTGAATGATGAATGATGAATTTTTGAATGATGCTTGATTCTTTTGAATGTTGTCTCCTGTCTTCTCATAGTGCTAAAATGTGCTGAGAGAGACTATCCCAGTTCTTCCTCCAGAGTCGGTTCACAGAAAACTACCTCCTAACCCCCACTACTGCTCATTCTTCCCAACCTCTGGGGACTTCTGCAGATTTGACTGCAGAATTTATGAACTGTTCCTTGCATTTTATGTGGTCTGTTGGGAGACTGCGTGTAAATACGTTAAAGGGGAGGACTCCACAGGCAGGAGTCAAGTCTGATTGTCATGTAAACACAACTGATTATTGTGTTGGTAGATGTCTGCAAAGTGTATTTGGGGGTACAACAGCCCATATGATATATTTAGAAAGCAACTGAATGGGTAATAAATTAAGGACAGATGAAACAGTTATTTCCCTATAAATAAAATTTTTCACTCTCTGTACATATGATTCTTAAATTTTTTTCAGTGTGAAACAGTAGATATGTAAATAACTGAGCCAAATAAAACTCTCATCTCCATCCATGTATCCACCAAACATTCCTTTTGGAACAAAAAAGAGAAAGAAAAGAAGAAATTTTGGCATCTCGAGATCTGGACAATGGGCAGATGCACTGTCATTAATTTTTAAAAATGAGAAGAAGGGACTGTGGGCACAGACCATATTCTGAGAGTTTGCACTGCTGGCTTGGGAGTGACAGCAAGTAAAAATCAGTCCTGAAGCTCAATGTAATTAGATTTCTAAGTTATCCATGTTTTTCCTGGTGGACTGAATATTAGGCTGGTGACCACTGGAGGCAGGGAAATTTAAGTTTTGGCTTCTTTGCTGACTTTGCAGCAGGATTTCCTTGGCCATTACCCTTTACAGGATCCACTTGCTTTTGCTTTTTTTTTTCACTGTAGACATCAAAACTTGCAAAATGGTGCCATTCTGTCAGGAAAAAAAAAGATTAACAGAATGGTAGAGCCCTACTGAGATAGAAAAAGAAAAAATCACTAAAGGTGAGGGTTGGGAGGGGGGCAGGGAAGAGGAAAGGCAGAGATAAATGTATGTGTGTGTACACCTATTTCCCTTGAGTGACACTTGGTGACAACTATAAATTATAACATACATAAGAGCAAAGCCTTCATGAGATGCATCTGCACCTCATCCACCACGTGCTGATCTGGTGTCTTGCTCCTCCGTAGCATTTAATCGGATGCCGCGGGGACAGGCATGGAAAAAAGAGGAGAGATTCGTAATTAAGATGCAGTAAGCCAAATTGAGACCAGTGTGAACATACGAACTTGAGGGAGGATAATATTCTCAAAAATAATAACTGGTATTTATCCATGGCATCAGAAGGCCAAAAGCAGTGGGGGCCCTACTATATTTTGGGGTTGTCATTAGTGTGTAGGACTTGAATTCAATTCCACCCCTCTCCCGATGCTGTCAGTTATGCCTGTGGACCAGCCTTGGAGATCAGTTACTTTAAAGAAAGGCTTTTAACTCCCCAAAACTAAAAAAAAAATCTTTACTGACGAGTAGCACGAACACAACGTCACCGACTATTAAAAACATGCCCTTTAGTTTGTTAATACACACTATCAGTAATAGTTGTGGGATGTAGAGTATAAATTAGGCAAGACTACTGAAGACAGGGAGATTTCTCTTCTGGGCCGTTGTAGAGTTCTTAAAATAACCATGTAATCGAGCATTAAGTCCAAATCAGTTAGGCTGCCTTGGGAAACGTACTGCTACAGATAAGTGATAGATCCTCAGCCGATGTAAACAGATGTGGTTGTAGGGACGTGCTCCTCACACAGCTGTGGGCTCATCTCCATAATAAATCCACGTGCTGTGAAGTGCTCTTACCCCCCACCCACCACATGGCTCCCCGGTGTGTTGTCCGTCCTTTTGGGGAGATGAAAAACGTAGAGCTCAAAGTGTATGGACTCTGGATCGAAGAAAAGGCAGCTCTCAATGTGTATGAAAGTGTATCACTGCATCAAAATAAAAAGAATCCATTTATGTCTGCTACTCTGTGTCTTAGTAGAAAAAAAAAGAAAAAAGGTATTATTTTGCATGTTACATTTTCTAATATTCCAGGATAAATGGCCTGGAAAAATCCAAACATTGTTATTTTTAGCCGTGTTTTCTCTCTCACTCTCTTTCTTCCCCCCTATCCCTTGCCCCCACAAACACTCAGGCCAATTCCAACCACATTTGAGAGAGGAGGAGAACTCCCAAACATCATTAAGTTCCAATAACTGCCATGAAAATTTGTGGTTGGATGAAAGAGAAAAAAAAAAAGCCCATATTTGTTCTTCCAGGTAGCTTGGCCCCCATCCAGCAAAAGCTGGCTTTGCTTCTGACTGGCGTGCCCCATGGACGCTCTTGGCCACATCACCAGTAAACCAAAGAAGCTGTGGGTTCCCCAACCCTGGAGGTGTTGAAGGTCAGGTTGGATGGGGCTTGGAGCAACCTGGTCTGGTGGGAGGTGTCCCTGCCCAGGGCAGGGGGTGAGACTCGAGTCTCTTGAAGGTCCCTTCCAACCAATTCTATGATTCTGTGATTCTAAACCCATGGTTCTGGGCTGGCTTCGGGCTGCGTTCCCTCTTGCCAAAAGGGATTATAAAGTAGGGACATGAGAGATGAATTGGGTTAATACAGCAGTAACATATAGAGGATATAAGACACAAACATAGAGGGGATCAGTCTCCTTTAGCTACTCACAGAACAGCTTGTTTTTAAATATACCTTAGGCAGTTATTACATTTTTTCCTAGACATTGAGTCTCATGTTTATGAACTATAATCCTCAGATAATTTATCACTTTCAATAAATAGTAGCATTCGATCTTCATGCTACGGTTCTTTCACTGAAGTCATTTAATTGAAACAGGATCTACAGTATTTCGACACCAACGCACACAACATTAGCTTCTTTTTAAGGCCAAAATGTTAACCTTTTGTTCATATTCTTCACTGCGGAGTGCATGCATTAGCTTTAAAATTCCTCTTGTTATTTTGCATATGCATTTTAAGCATTGCTCAATTTTCCAAGCGATTGACGTACACCCTCTTTTTAATTAAAACGAAAAGTGTTTAGAAAATGACCCATTCAAAAAAATAAAATGGGAAAAAAAGAATCCTGGTAGGCATACGAGGTTAGGTTAAGCTTTTAATTTCTCTTTACCTATTGCTTTTACTTTCAGCACAAGAAATCTGGAGCTGGCTTGGGAGACTTGGTGGTGGAACACTGCCCCACTGGGGACCGGACTCCTTAGGTCCCTTTCACAAGCCAGGGAGACAAAAAGCAGCTTCCTGAGGGAAGTCAAGAAAAGAAGCTCGTGCTGGGAGCCCTGAATTTCTGTCTGGATCAACTTCTGGAAGAAGCTGCCCCATCCCTGGAGGGGCCAGGCTGGATGGGGCTTGGAGCAACCTGGTCTAGTGAGAGGTGTCCCTCCCCATGGGGCAGGGGGGTTGGAACTTGGTGATCTTGAAGGTCCCTTCCAACTTCAACCATTCCATGATTCTATGATTCTCTTCTCTTTTTCTACTGGCTGTGTGGGAGCTGGAGAGGTCTGACCCCCAGTTTAGGCACTGCCTTCAAATGCCCCCAGAGGGGTGGTGTAACCAGCCAAAGTGGAGGAGAAACTTGTCCAGACCCTGGTCTCAGCATGAGACCAACAGTCACAACAATAGAAGAAAAAGTTTTTTCCCCCTTTGGGATGGGCTTAAATAAATGTAATTTCTCTGTGAAGAAACACCATTAGGACCCTCAGCTACATTAAGAGCCATGTTTCTCCATGCGGCCCACGCCAGAGGGACAGAGGTGGGAATGACCACCTGCAGAGTGGACAGAGAGGGGCCCTGTCATTGTCCACCTCCTCTTCACTCCGAATCAGGGGCTGCTGCCATTTCACACCAACTTTCTTGCTCTCACTGAAGCAATTGCCGCCTTCTCCAAGAGGATTTCTCTCACTGCTTCTCCATCATTGCTCTTCTGTGGTCATTTGCTCCTTTGGATGACTGAATTGCTTCCACCTTGGATTTCTTGATGCTTCCAGAGCTGCTTGGCACTTCCCTTCTTCTGCTCCTTTCACTGCCTCTCCTCTTCCTCTGCCTCTCAGTGTGGTCTCAATGCTTTCTTCTTTCATTGCTCCCTTTCTCCTTTTCCAACTCCTCCCTTGGCAACCTAATTAATTTTCATGGCTTTTTTTTTACCATTTCTAGGAGTGTGGCTACCAAGTCGAAGTCTCTGTTCCTGACAACATCCTTTTTTTTTGTCTCTGGGATTCTCAAATTTCACCCCTCAGTTCTGTCCAATGTGCAATTGCCAACATTTTCTGGCTAGCTTGCATTGCAATTTTTTTCACAAAAACAACAACAAAAAAAGGCAGGCAAACCTTGAGTCTCCTTTCTCAAGAATATGAAGGGGATGTTTCCATTCTTGGTGGTGTACCAGGTAATAAAGATAAACCTCGCTTTATTCCGAAGTCAGACTAGACTGTACATATTTATATGGAGCTGCTATGGTGACATTTACAACAAATCATTATCATTCATGTGGAATAATCTGTCAAATATGCAGGGATTTAAATATTTTACCACTAAAAATTGCCTGTGCTTTTCTTAGTTTTATGTTGAAAATTCCACGTAGCTCTTAAAACAACACTTTCTCCTCCAATATATATTTTCCAAAGCTGTATTATTGTAAATTGCTATAAATGATCATCATTTGCGTGGGAGAGAAGGATGGCAATGGGAATGCTCATTCCTCCCAACCAGCTTTTGTTTGAACTGGCAGAAGAGAACCGAGACCCTTCCACCATGTGTGTGGAGAAGAGATGGAAGGATCTCTTTGTCCAGTGGTGATTTATCTTTAAATGATGAGTATTGCGAGGCTGGGACCAGGAAGGTGACTCCTTCTCCAGAGAATAACTGAAAATAGTTCTGTCCAGTTTCATGGGTGGTGATGAGCCATGGTCAGGGGTAGGAAAGAGGAGAGACACACAGAAGGGACAAGAAGATGACACGAATCAGGCAGTTGTCGTTTTGCTGCTGCTGATGGGAACTGTCTACTGGCTCCAAAATGAAACAGCTGCGTTTACTTCTATGGTACGCTGGACACCCAACTAGATAATGGAAGCTGTCCCTCTAACGTGAAAGAGTGTGAGTTTCTACACAAAGATCATACTAATTTATAGGTCTGATGACCTTTTGCTGCAGTGTCGGTTCCTGGATGTGTAGGGCCAAATGAGAGAGTGAAGGGATGTCACACACCCCGTCCTCTTGTGGTGCAGGGAAGGTGACCAAAGAAGGAAAACATGACAAATCTATCCACGAATAAAGAGGAGGAGGGCAAAATTAGAGCACACACTTCATTGGCATTAAGATACAGACAGAAGTATATTACTTTTTTATGTTGCATTTAATCCTTTGGATGAGGACCAGAAACAACAATTCTTTTGTCTGAATAGAGGAGTCTTATTTTCAGCTGCCAAAAATCCATGATTTTTTTTTTTTTTTAAAATCTCAGAAACCTGAAAACAATAAATGTTCTGTTGTCTCAGATCCAGTGGTGGGGAGCTGGTGTGCCAAAGACATCCTTCTGCTCAGTAAAGGTTTCTGCACTGTTTGTCTTCCCGTTAGGGAGGTCAGTAGAACTGAATACATATTTTAACGTATACTTCAAATGTGAGTTTAAGACATATTTAGCATCTTCTGGGAAATCTTGAAAAGGTGATGGGCTAAATTCTAGCCACACGCACAAAGTCCATACCTAATCTAACAGCGTGGAAATCAGTTTTGTAGCTGTTTTGTACAGCCAAAAGGCTACCTTTCCTAAATATTCCCCTCAAAGCAGGACCAAGGGCAACTGGAACAGAGGATGGAGGGAGGACTGTGGTTTTGCAGTACTTATACGTCGCCGCTACATTTAGCCAATACAATGACTTCATCCATCCTGGCATGCCTGAAGCGTGACCTCAGCTCACTTTGGCTTCAGCTTGTGTTGAAGGGTCTTAGCAGGTGCTGGCAGCCCCGTGGATGTGACACAACATATATAGCTCCCTCTTCATCCAAGAGCTGGGATCGGTTTCGTGCTGACCCTGCAAATTACATTTGCACTATGTGGAGTTTGTCCTCTTCTTGTTGTAGCTTGGATGGTCTAAGTTTACAGCCGAGTCAAGGCTTGCAAGGAGAGCTGGGGTCTTTTAGCAGACCTAACTGGAGCAACAAAGTGAAAACACAACCCAGGAGCTTCCACAAAGGCACAAAGGTCTGTCTCGTCACTCTAGTCCCTGATGGCAAACCACAAACGCTGAGGGGCCTGTGTCACTCTCCAGAGATAGAATCATAGAATTACCTGGGTCGGAAGGGACCTTTCAGATCATGCAGTCCAACCATCAATCCAACATTGACAAAACCCATCACTAAACCATGTCTCTAAACACCATGTCTGCTCAGCTTTTAAATACCACCAAGGAAGATGCCTCAATCACTTCCCTGAGCAGCCCATTCCAATCCTTAATGACCCTTTCCATGTAAAAATTATTCCTAATATCCAATCTGAACCTCCCCTGGGGCAATTTGAAGCCATTTCCCCTTGTTCTACCACCTGTGAGTTGTGCCATCGCCTGCTACTTCATCACTAAGCATTTACTTTTTTCCCCAACAGTCTTTCCATTCATGTTTTTTTAACAGCTATTTCCCTGTGATGGACATTCACAAGAACTCAGGACGCTGCATTTAAGCAGAGGTTTTCTCGTGAGTCAGCCACGCTCACAAAGGTCTGTCGTAATGACAAGTGACAGATTTGATGGGTGGCAGCAGCGTGCAGCGAACAGCCCCGCGTGGAAGCATCAGGGCTTCCCCTGTACATCCACCAGGACGCTTTCCTTCAGCTGAAGCCCTCCCTGCCTCACAGCAGCCCCCCTTCCCTCCCTGCTCCCCACCCCTCGCCCTTCCCCATTCAGCCCGCAACGCTTCTGTTTGTGCCAGAAGATCTTAATCTGCTCTGAAACCCACCGCTGTGGTTTTTTCATTCACACAAACTTCCTTCCATATGACACAATTAGTGCTGGTCACAGAAGCTCTGCCTAAAGTAGCAGGTAGCAAGAGGCTGGTGTGAGCGGAGCAGTGGAGCACATCTGTTGGCGCCGAGAACGTGCGTCAGAAGGGGTTGACTTTGGGCCGGGATGCGCCTGGTTCTGAGACCTGTTAGCAGTTGGAGTGCACTAGGTGCAGTCCTGGAATACATCTGGCCTAGTTTCATCCAAAAAGCAGGAGATTTGTTTAGAAATTTGTGCTTCAGGTCTGCTCTGAAACACTGCTGTAGATATCCCTGGAGTGCCCATTGGAAAGGCCATGTCCTTCATGGTCCATCACTTTGGTTGGACGCTCCTTCTTTACTCAAGGAGCCACCTATTCCTCCAGGAGACCTGGGATATGGATAGACATTTTTTCTTCTGGCATTAAAATGATAATAACAAAGGCAAAAGCTCTTTGTACAAGTCAGCTTCTAATGCAAATATTTTAACACCATCAGGAAAATTTTATCTGGGTCCAGTGGAGGGTCATGAAGATGCTCAGAGGGATGGAGCCCCTCCACTGTGAGGATGGGCTGAGAGAATTAGGGGTGTTCAGCCTGGAGAAGAGAAGGCTCCAGGGAGACCTTAGAGCCCCTTCCAGTCCCTAAAGGTGCTACAGGAGAGATGGGGAGGGACTCTTGATCAGGGAGGGGAGCCATAGGATGAGGGGGAATGGTTTTAAACTGAAAGAGGGGAGATTTAGATGAGATCTCAGGAAGAAATTCTTTGCTGTGAGGATGGTGAGACCCTGGAAGAGGTTGCCCAGAGAAGCTGTGGCTGCCCCATCCCTGGAGGGGTTCAAGGCCAGGCTGGATGGGGCTTGGAGCAA
>VXBJ01001708.1:383721-453724 GCA_013400055.1 Nycticryphes semicollaris
TTTATTTTTATTTTTATTTTTATTGTAGTTGTTATTATTACTGTCATTTTATTGGGAGGGGTCATATTTGGTTCTGCTGCTGATTCCACCTTTGTGTTTCCTGGACATTCTATGAACCCTGACGATATTTTNTTTTAATCACCAGTCTAAATTAAAAATATAGAAAGTACTGGAATTGCAGTTGTTTCAATAAATGTGAAGGGAGAACTAAGTGCCAAGAAATACATTAAGAATTTATTTCGTTTGCCCTGAAGAGAGTGTAGCTGTCGCTCTTGCTTTGCTGAGGTCTGAACTCTGAAAGGAGTCCCATCAGTTGTGGCCAGAGGATGCTGTTATTTTCCAACATGCGACTTTATTCAGGCACTTTTGTGAGACTGGTATAAAACTTAAGAAGAGGAAATGTCATTAGAAAGAATATGATTTTATTTTTATTTTTATTTTTATTTTTATTTTTATTTTTATTTTTATTTTTATTTTTATTGTAGTTGTTATTATTACTGTTATTTTATTGGGAGGGGTCATATTTGGTTCTGCTGCTGATTCCACCTTTGTGTTTCCTGGACATTCTATGAACCCTGACGATATTTTGTAAAGCTCTTGGTGATTTTGCCCAAGTTCCAAGGGGATTCTGAAGGCCTTTCCTGCACTCCTCAGCTTCGGCCGTGCACCGAGTAACCCTGAATTGCGGGACTTGGCTTTAAGCGCGGTTTGAGCTGCGGGGAGGTTTGGAGCAGACATTAAAAAAGCACAATCTGCGCCTGAACACATTGTAAACTCAGCCACGTAAACTGCGAGTGGGGGAGAAGAAAACAGAAAGGAGATTTCCAATGTCTTCATAAGCCATAAAATATGTCCTACACGTAAAATAAAATCCTCTGTCTATGCCAAGCATTACTCCATGGTAATTTTTCATTACACCGTATCCATTTGCATGAGCCACTGACTCCCGTTTGTAGCCCTGCACTGGTCTAGACAGACAAATCTTTGGAGATCTATTTTTTTTTGATGGATTTATCAGATTTCCAGCCTTGTTTCCACCCCCACTCCCCTCCACCCCGCTGCCTTCTTTCCAATTCCTCTCCCTTCCTCGCTGTCCTGCGGGCTGCAGCGGGATGCCGAAGGTGGGTCCCGTGGCATCGGGGCGAGATGCTCTTTTTTAGCCATGTTTGAAGTGACATCCCTCCGAACTTTGTCTGTTTATTGTGATGTGGAAATGGGCTTCTTCTGGGCCAAATTAACAAACCTATAGGGTACACACCACAATGGGCTACCCCCGGGGAGCCCAGGGAAAACCAACGCCATCAAACCCCTCTGTTCTGGCTCCTTTAGCACGATGCACATTGCCCATCCAGCAAGTTTAATGTCTTGCTCTATGAAAAGCTGCGTTGACCCAGGGTTGCTAAAAAAGGGGGTTATAAATGAAGCTGTTTTCTAACACGGTAGTTTGTGTTTATTTTCAGAGTGGAGGAACACAGCTCTTTGGTAGTTCTGCAGTCCCGGATGTGTAAGGTATTTAAAAATCAATTCCAGAAACCAAAGCAAGTTCTACCCAAGGTACATCAAGGGCTTGATTCCAGCCACACATTCAGTATAAATAGTGTAGAGCCATCAGTCACATTTTATAGTAAGCGAAGTAAAATTGAAGAAGTAAAGACAAGCTAATAAAATCATTAATATTAGTGGAAAATAGCTGGTATACAGTAACAAATGCGTTTCTGTAGACACACCACTTAACTCTAAAAAAAAATACATATACGTACATATATATGATGGCTACAAATGAGCTTGTGATTTTCTTCCAGAAGTATTTGAGCAGGAAGTAAAACATTTTCCCAGTGGATGAAATAACATTCATTTTTGCCAATCTAAGCAAGGCAGATTTAAATTTTATGTGTGTCCAACTGCTTGTTCCCCCACAGCTAATAACCTGCCTGCTGGAAGCGTTTCAAATGAAAAGGAGTTCACAGTTCCTAAGCCCAGCTCTGAATATGTATCTGCCATTGCATGTAAACAAGTAAACCATTATGTTTCTTGTTGAGATAAAGAATACCATGATAAGTGGGGACTTTCGCAAAACAAAGGGCTTCCTATTGCGAGTGTGGATAATCTTCCAGAAACCCCTGTGTTTTGGCAAATCACACCAGATTAATCTATTAGGCATCCCCTTTCATCATCGAATTTCCGCTGCCTGTCACAGTGGCTGCCTTATCAAGAGCACCCTTTTTCTCAAGAGCGGGCCCATTCCTAGGATTTCAGGTGCTCGGAAAACAGGTGTCCCCACTGTTTTCAGGCAGGAAAGGTCCCTGCACAGAAGCCTGGGAAAGGGCAGGGGTATCAGCCCCTTGTTCTACCTGAAGGAACAGGTAACAGGAAACTGTTGATTCAATGGGCTGAACTTAATTGGCACGCATTACTCAGCACCCAGTGGGGTTGGGTTGAGTTGTTTGGGGTTTTTTGGTGAGGTTTTTTTTTTTGGTTTGGGTTTTTTTTTTTTTCCAATTAAAAATCCTCATAAAGATTCTTCCCGACAAAAGTTTCGGAAGGTGGGGGGGAGGGGAGGAAGATAAGGAAGATAAGGTGCCCAGAGATACCCTCCCAGGAGCAGCCACTTCTTGTAACTCTATTTTAAGTGCTGCATTCTCTCGGTGTATTCCAGAAAACACGAGCTAGGGGTGGAGGGCAGTGTGTCAAGCCTTACATGGATGTGTATAGTGCCTGAGCTGTTAGGCAAATTGCTGATATTCAGGAGGAAATGGATTTCAAATCTCAACTAAAGGCTAATATTCCAAACCAATTAGCATGATGGATCAGGTTTTCGAGCTCTCAGTGCCTCTCCTGCCTGGTCAGGGTTTTTTTTTCTTCTTTTTTTTTTCTTTTTTTTTTTCTTTTTTTCTTCTACTTAATGAAACTGGGCGTATAGTTTCTGACCAGACTATTCATCTGTGAAACGGGGCCATCCACTTGGTCACCCAGAAACACCCCATACAGAGCACAGACAGAGCCAGGGGGGTACGAAGAATGACATTTTAAAGTCATCAGAGGCATGTGTTTTACAGGCACCAGTAAATCCTCACTCTTCTTAGTGAACTTTCAGTGCTTATCTCTTCTACTCAAGACAGCACCACATCCTGGTGGGTGTCTCGGTGCCCACCTCCCTGCCTGGGCAAAAAAAGGCCCTACTATCCACGAGCCCTTGTTTCCAAGAGGGCCAATGGAATCCTGGGCTGCACAAGGAAGAATGTGGCCAGTAGGTTGAGGGAGGTCATTCTCCCCCTCTATTCTGCACTGGTGAGGCCACAACTGGAATATTGCATACAGTTCTGGGCTCCCCAGTTCAAGAGAGACCAGGAACTACTAGAGGGAGTCCAGTGTAGGGCAACAAGGATGTTGGAGGGGTTGGAGCATCTCCCTGATGAAGAAAGGCTGAGAGAGCTGGGACTCTTTACCTGGAGAAGAGAAGGCTGAGGGAGACCTTATTAATTAATGCTCACAAGTATCTGAAGGGTGGGTTGAAGGAGGATGGAGCCAGACTCTTCTCAATGGTTACCAGTGACAGGATGAGGGGCAACAGGCACAAGCTGGAACATGAGAAGTTCCATTCAAATATGAGAAAAAACTTTCTGGTGAGGGTGCCAGAGCCCTGGAAGAGTCTGCCCAGGGAGGTGGAGGGGACAACATGTGGAGTCCCTTTCTCTGGAGACCTTCAAGCCCCTCCTGGATGCAGCCTTGAGTGATGTGCTCTGGGCAACCCTGCTTTAGCAGGGGAGTTGGACTGGGTGAGCTCTAGAGGTCCCTTCCAACTCTGATAATTCCCTGATTCTATGAAAAAAATGGCTTGGGCAGACATTCCTGTAATAAAACCGAGGCGGGCAGGAGAGTTGGGGCAGTGACAGCAGGAAGAGCCCGTCTGCTCTCGGCTCCTTGCTCTGACAGCAGGGGCTGCTCAGGGGAGGATGGGGATGCGCTCCCAGCTCTGCTGGGTGGGTCGGAAGCGTTTGATAAGCTCATGCCTGCCCTTCCGGGACTCCACAGCACAGGCTTTGTTTCATCTAGGGATGATTAAATGGTCTACGGGGGCAATTACGAGCCGAAGGAAGGACTGGCCGGCTCTCTCCAGGTTTCCTCAATCAGCGCGATTGAATTTCTCAAAGGAAGGCAGCAGTAGCGGCGGGCAGGCTCAATGACTTTTCCTGAAAAATGTTCTCCGGTTCAGGATTGAGCTTTCATTTAACTACTCGCTGTTTCATTTTATTAAGTGCAAATTGTGGCTTAATAGATTTACAGTTGCCATAAACCTCGGCATCATGAAAGCTGTCAGTGGCCAGTTGCGCAGTGTATTACTCCTGTGATGCTGGAAAGGGCGACCTGGACAAGGCAGGCACCGAGAAAGGCTGCAGAGCGTTTTTAAGGGTCTTCTGAGAGGCAGACAGAGCCCAAACACAAGCAGCCACTCAGTCCTTTCCCTTTGTTCCTCTCTTTTCTAGGCATTAGGGTGGTGGTGGAAGATTTCAGAAGTTTATCTGCAAACGATAAATAGCGCATTTTGTGTTTTCAGACATAAAATTTGTAAATCCCCTCTGCTGGACAGTGGTTCACCCAAGTCCAAAGACACTTCCCTCCCCCCTCCCCGGCCCTGTGTGCCCATTACACTGTAGCTCTGTTCTGCCTTCATTACACCGTGTTTAGCTCCAGATACATACCAGCAAAAAATGCAGACGTACTGGAGGGAGTTCAGAGAGAAACATCAAGGCTGATTAAAGGGCAGGAGGGACAGGCTCCTGTGAGAAGATTAGAAAAAAAGCCAAGAAATACGAATGGTTTGGTTAAGCAATGATGGGGCAGTGGACGTGAGGACAAAGACCATAGGCTGTGCAATTTTCACTTTTGCAGCTCCAGGTAACCTCCTTCCAGCTCAGGAGACTGATTTACTGTGGACAAATGAAGCGAGAAGAGATAAAGAGAGGAAGTAAAAACACGTTTTCATTGGGGAGGGGGAGACATCTTTTCCCCTCTTCTTAATAAATTCTCCTTTGGGAGGCTATTAATTTTGGAAGTCGGCAGCTTTTTCCACCAACCATAGCTTTTTTTGGCCAATATCTGGAGCCCCTCTGTGCGTTGCTGAAGAATTGGTGAGTTTACTTCAGACAGCATTTACAGGGATCTGGGTTACCCCACACCCGGGTAGGTACCAAAAAAGATCTGGGAGGTCTCTGCAGAGGTTTGATGCCAGCATAAACCAAGGCTGCTACAGCTCTGCTCTGGTGCATCCCCCAAGCAAAGAATTCTCCCAGGTGAGAGTATCAACGTGAGGAAAAAACGGAGCTGGTGTCCTGTGCAGGACATTTCCCCTCTTTGTACACACAGGGGTATTTCACATCCTTGTCTCCAGAAGCAAAGATGTGCCTCAGACATGAAGGAGTAGAAAGGAAAGAAGAAAGGAAAGCTGTAAGTCAAGGGGGAGGATTTATATTTTGCTGTTACTGTTGCATTCTGAAAAATGTTTGCTTTCACGGCCAAATATTCTGAGAAGTGGTGCAATGTCTGCCTGAACTATGCTGAGTGACAACAAGTGTACCAGAGGACACCACATCAGAGGGCCTAATAATTATGTAAATAGCTTTTTGGTGTCGTGATGCTGGGTGAAAAAAAAAAAGACAATTAAAAAAATACAAATTTGTTTTGAAAATCAAATTTAACAGCCAAATAATTGCTCAGTGACTGTACTGGGAGAGTTAAATTGCCCACAGAGTGGGCACAAATACAGGTTGGGTGGAGAATGGCTGGAGAGCAGCTCTGAGGAGAAGGACTTGGGAGTGATGGTGGAGGAGAAGTTCAAGGTGAGCCTGCAGTGCGTGCTGGCAGCCCGAAAAGCCAACCCCATCCTGGGCTGCATCAAAAAGAAGTGTAGCCAGCAGGTCATGAGAGGTGATATTACCCCTCTGCTCTGCTCTGGTGAGACCCCACCTGGAGCACTGTGTCCAGCTCTGGAGTCCTCAACATACAAAGGACATGGACCTGTNTCTTTAAGGTCCCTTCCAACTCTAACCATTCTATGATTCTATGATTCTATGATTTATACCAGTTTATGATGTCTTGTAAGCAGGCGTGAAGCTGCCAACAGGGATTGAGGAGACTTTTGCCCTCCCATTCCGCCAGCAGAGCTAACAAGCCCTTGGCTTTCTCGGCCACCGTGCCCTTACAGCCCATTCCCACTCCTTTCCATCAACAGCCCTGCCCCATCCCATAACCGTGTGTGTAGATCACCTCAAAGGGGCTGGAAAGGAATTATAATGTGCTGAGGTACATGCAGAGGTGCACAAATCATTACCAATAAAGCCCAAACCGCCTCCTAAAACCAAATAAAGGGAGTTTATTTTCTAGGCCTTCTTGTGGTCTCGCTGTTAAATCGTACTTTAAGGGAACCAGAAAAGCTTCTAAGGCAATTTGGAGCTAACTCTGCAGTGCTGTCAGCCCGTGAAATGCAACCTGTTCCTTCTAAACAAAACCAAAGTGTGTGTTTTCCTTGCCTTTGAACTAGAAAACACAGCTTAATAGACACAACCAACAAGACTTTTTTTTTCTTTTTTTTTTTTTCTCCCCCCTCACAGTGTAATTTCAATTCATTTATTTCTGTTAACCAGATCTTCCTCTACGAACAGCAGATAAGGGTTTTAAAGCCCCTCAGTCCGCTCAGCTAATTGCAGCGTCCAACACTCCGCGCCTTTGTTATAAAAAGGCCATTTTGAGATGGCTCAAATAGCCCAGGAAACCGCCTAAATCTGCTTCACTTGGTTAGTGAATGTGGCACTTACACATGGTCAGAGGCCTCGGTGGTGACCACGCTAACAGAGAGCTGCTGGCGTGCTGCGGCGAGCGAGGCCATTCGTAATTCTCATTAACAGCTCTCCCATTTTCGGTTGCATGAAAAGTGATAACACACTGATCCAACGGTCATTAAGAACTTCTTCGTGCTCCTTTAGGATTAATTTGCACTGACCCAGAATTCTGTATTTGCTTAACACAAGCGGTGGGCCACTTTGATGTTATCTGCTTCTATAAACAATAGCGTACAGTTCTCTCCTGGGCTAAAACAGCTCTTATTCTACTGAGAATTAGCTGTATTAATCATTCTGAAGTCCAAGAGTGCATGATCATAAATTGTGTGCAGGGACCTCACTTAGCAACTCCCAAGACTCTCATTTATCAACCTTTTTTTTTCTTTCCCCCCCCTCCTTCCTGGATATTGAGTATGTAGGGAGTAATTTATTTCTGAGCTGGTGCTTTGTGATGTCTTTCATGTTGAAGTAAAGTTGGAAAACTTTTCTGCAACAAATATAATTTTTCTGACTTCCTCCTTAGTGTAAAAACACAATTTATGGATGGCAGCTACAGACTGATTCCCTCAAGCGGCCAGAAGAGAAAACACAGGCCAAGCTTCCAGTCGCCGAGCTCTGAATGTGATGAACTAAGCTCCAGTAACTCTAAAAAATGAGGAGAACAACACACTAAAGACACATTTGCTTAACTATTCAATTAGTGTTTAAAAAATCAGGGGCATCTTTACAGCTGATACTTGCCTAACTTTTCCTTACCTGTCTCAAACTAAGTCGTTAAAACATAATTAAGGCATAATTAAAGCAAGATGAGAACACTACTCGCTTAGTTTATATATATGTATATTTTTTTTTTCTCTCAGAAAAGATCTGGCTACAAATGAAAGATGTTTTTGTTTTTGCCATTCCTTGGTCTTTTGCCCGCCACCAGAAAACGAAACAAATCTGCCAAAAAAAAGTAAGGAGGAAAAATGCTGCTCCGTATCAGCTCAGACTTGATACGATACCACATCTTTCGTATTTTTAATGCGACCAGCAAAAGACTTCTATTTCAAGTCTCTCCTCACTTACAAAACACACCCCCCTTTGCAAAAGGATACCAAGTCCGAGCATGCAGAAGTCAAGGACAGAGGCAGTGAAAACATATAGAGTAAATGGATGAAAACCTTGGGTCTTAGATGGCTGTCCTTTATCCACATGGCTCAATTGCTTCAGCTTTTGGGATTTTTCCGTTACCTCGGGAAGAGAGGCCCTTGATCCTGCTTTTCTTGAGAAGAGCCTACAGCAAGTATCTTCACTGACTCACTGGGAAGAGGCCAGATTTAAGTCATTTTTGATGAGGAAAGAATTTTGGCCCAACTCGGGCAGAATCAAACTCCTCAGCGCAGAAACCTTTCTAACTTTTTTTCCACCACCCCCCACACCCCCCCCAGTTTCCTCCTGAGCTTAACTTCGATTTCAAAGCTCTCACTGTTTTATTGTAAACATGTGGTTTTCTAAAGTACTGCACTGCTCCACAGTTATCTGCATGTGAGTTTATTTTATATTAAGTACTTCAAAAACTGTCTGAACATAAAATGCCAACAGAAACAACGAAAATATAAATAAATCATCACGTTCAGCAGAAATGCTTTAATTCGGAATGTAATAAAGACAGTCAAAGTTTAAAAAGTTTATGCCAGACTGTAAACTGAAGGAATTAGTAATTTTTATTTTTTTTTCCTGTTGGACAGTTTTGTTGCTGCAGCCAAAAGATTCTCAAAGGTTGTTAAAAAATATAAAGAAAAAGAAAAGAAAAGGAAAGAAAGAAAAGACAGTGGAAAAGTGTTTATTCCCCCTCAAGAAATTCTGGCTTCTGCAGTCTGGCATCCTTCTCAGCCATCGAGAACATTTGTTTTAGCAGAGGCCAACCACTGCTGTTATAGTCACAGATTCTCCATCTCTTCCCATAAATAAATATTCAGGAGCCGTGACCTGTCCTCACCTAGAGCTCTGCACTCTCACTGATGTCTGCTGTGAAAAGCTCCTCATACTTCAGAACCCTCTCTAATTAATTCTTCCTGGATTTCTACTTACAGAAGAGTTTTCTTCCAGGTTCAGGAGGCAAAATTCTGCCAGCAGTGATGTGAGGAGCCCTGGCTGATTTTTACCCATCAGTGGAAGGATTTTCCTGTAGGACCACGGACATGTGTTTGCACATTTACAGGCAACTAATGCCTTGGACTTGGTGGACTTGGGGGACTTGGGGGTGCTGATGGATGAAAAGCATGAGCAGGCAGGGTGCACTTGCAGCCCAGAAAGCCAAGCACACTCTGGGCTGCATCAAAAGATGCCTTGNACCAGGTTGCCCAGGGAGGTGATTGAGGCCCCTTCCCTGGAGATATTCAAGGGAGGCTGGAGGAGGCCCTGGGCAACCTGGTCTAGTTGGGGGTGTCCCTGCTGACTGCGGGGAGGTGGGACTAAATGACCTTTGGAGGTCTCTTCCAGCCTGGATCATTCTATGATTCTATGATAATGCCTACAGGATGCCTGAGCCAGACCTACCTCAGTGTCACAAAATTCTGGGCATCCTGATTCACTAAATTGGGTGATGTGTCTTTTTATGTAATGAATTTTTTCTTTTCTTTTTTTTTTTTTCTTCTTCTCCCTGCCTTAGGGCAAGGGGGAAGAAAAATCATCACTGCTGGCAGGATTTTGCCCCCTGAACCTGGAAGCAAACTCGTTTGTAAGTGGAAGTCCAGGAAGATTTAATTAGGGCAGACTCTAAAGTACAAGGAGCCTTTCAGAGCTGCACCTCACTCCATGGAGCACTGCAGACATGCTCACAGCACAGTCAGTCTCGAGCTCATCTTTATTTAAGATGCTGTGGATGGATGCTTGACACAAGCCTCAAGGGCTATTTTTTTGCATCCCCCATATGCAGAGAACCGTTTCCCTGCTGAAACAAGGGTAAACAGGGGCTTTCAAGTGCCTTCTCTTCAGTGCATGGTCAGCACTAAAGCGTTTGACTGCTTATTCTCTGCTCCTTCCTATACTGCTGCTGCAGTGAGATTTGATCTGGGCTTACGCCTTGAGCATTATCTACTGGATCCTGTATCTGCAGCCTGAGAGAATGAAACTATCTGCCTAATTTAAGATCCATTTTAAAAAGTTACAGCACTTCCCCTGCCCTTGTCACTCACGCTCACGCTGGTGTATCTCTGAGGAACTGCAAAATTTGAGTACAGCTATTAATTTATTGAAGTCTTGCTGCTGTTATTATTAACTCTCCTGAGACTTAATTCCTGATATTATTTTTTTTTGCACTTTCCATTAGCTGTCACAATATATTCATTTGTATTTATAGGAAATCTATCTTTTTGTTCTAAAAGCATGTTCCCCAAATTTGCAATGCTGAATCGTGTATTCGCTTATGAAAGCCCAAGGTCCATGTCTCATCTATATGTGAAAGTATAAACATAAAATACTATTTATTGCTGGCATTAAAAATACCAAACAGTAAGTTTCAAAGTTTAATTTAGTCCTTCTGTTTATAGCCGTATTTGACAGCTCACCTGCATTAATAATTTCATTATAGCCTGGGAGAGGCTATGTAGACTCTGTCATCGGGAGCTCCCCTATTTCTGGTCCCTGGATATCTCTACGAGGGCAGCCATGCAAAAGATGAGGTGTCTATAGATCCTTGTAGGAGTCTTTTTCATATGCATTATCTCACTCACAAAAGAATTTGCCTTTTCCATCCAAGAGACCAGAATGCCACATTACTTGTGGAAGACCTTCTTTATAAAGAAATGTCAGCAGACAGTTTAGACTAAACTACGGGGAACTGAATTTATACTTTCACTGGAAACACTGGAATGGGTTGCCCAGAGAAGCTGTGGCTGCCCCATCCCTGGAGGGGTTCAAGGCCAGGCTGGATGGGGCTTGGATCAACCTGGTCTGGTGGGAGGTGTCCCTGCCCAGGGCAGGGGGCTGGAACTTGATGGTCTTTAATGTCCCTTCCAACTGTAATCATTTTATGATGCTATGATTTTCCTGTGACATCCTGTCTGTAGTCTCTTCACTGATTGAAGAATGGAGTCACGCAGTACCTGTCCTTTCCAAAGGTGTCCTTTCCACTTGGTGTTCCTTCATGTTCTGGATCCCTGCTGAAGCCACTGGCATCTCTCTAAGCAGGATTTCCTCTGAAAGCTCAAGAGAGGCAGAAAGGAGACCAGCTGCTTTCAATTACCAAAAGCACGTACCTGCTAGTCGGGAGGAAAGGGTGGCTGCTCCTGCTCGGACACAACAGCTCCCTGTTCTTTAGACACACACTCTGGCAGATCAAAAACATGCAGTATTTTATTTTGGTGAGAGCAGTGGTTTGAATAAGCAAGGAAGAAAACTGGAAGGGCCTCTGAAGTACTTATAAGTTGTGGTGGTCCCTCTAAATAAACAAGCAGAATCCTCCAAAAATCAGTTTCCCCTGATAAAGTGCTTCTGCTGTAGTTTTGGGGGGTGAGGGGTAGGAAGGAAGCACTCTTTGATCAAGGTTTGTCTTGACTCTATAAAAAAGAGTAGACAAAGCTTGAAGGTCTGTGTGGATAATTTGCTCCCCAAACATCCTCCCCTAATGGTTCCCTTCTGGTTCTTTGCTCCCTGGAAGTTTGGTTTCTTTCAAAGTGGAAATATCAAAGTGATAAATGAGGATTTGAGGAAGAGATCACTTGATGGGAGGACACAGCCAGATTTTAGTAACAAAGGAGATGTCAAGAGCTTCTTTTACGATCCAGTTGTACGTTGAACAGCAGGAAATGAGGAATCTGCTCCCTGTCAGCAGGTACTCTACAGACCCAAAGTGAAAACTCAGATGAAACCATTGGGACAGACATTCTATTCCTCAAACGCTGGCTCCGCTTTTGACATGGTGTATCGGATTCTTCAAGGGAGTGGAAAGGAGAGGATGAATGTGGGAGGGCTCCAAATGCAGACCACAAATGCACTGTTTGTGACAAAAAAACTTTCAAACCAAAGAAGCATCTTTTTGCTTTAAGTTGTTTTTTTTTTTTTTTCAAAAAGGCCTGAAGACTACTGAAAGTACTGAATGGTAGAAGACCACCAGACTACGCTGAATTTAATAGAGCTCTGAAAGTGAACTGGAAAATAATATACAGATTAGAGGCTGTTGAGTTGGAAAGTGGCCAACATTGTTCCCGGGATTTAGGTGCTCTTGGATATTAGAGCATTTAGTATTGGATTTGTGAATAGTCTAGAGTTCATTTACCATGGGATTTAAAATAATGAAAAGAAAAGAAATCCAGAATACAGAGTTCAAGTATTTTAAAAGTAAGTAGAGGAAGGAGAAGATTATACCATGCTTAATCCAACAATTTCCTCACTGCTAATGAGTTATGGAAGGATATACAGTTGTTCCAGCTCCTGAACTGTGAAGGGCAAACAGGAACACAGGTTCTGTTGCCCTAAAGCAAAATCTGGTTATTCTATCCTCAGCACACAGGAGTTCAATAAACACCTCCTTTCCAGGTGTGAGGGCCTTGAAACCACTCAGTGCACAAGAGAGACACAAAAATTTCTGCTGAATCTGCAGTCATTTAAGCTTTGAAAATTTTGTATCGTTATTTATAGGTAACATGTCCATTGCTATTACGACATCGGGTGGTGCAAAGAGGAATTTGTGGAGCTGGTCGTGGTTGGGGCTCTGGCACTATTAAGAAGACACGTGCTGTGGATTCCTCAACCCTTTTCAATGGGTCAAACGGGACTGGTGGGAGGTAGAGGTAGGTGGGGACACAGGAAGGGGTTAGGGTGACAAGTTGGGAACATGATGGTCAGCAGCAGCAGCTGTGACAGCTGGAGCTGTGCAGCTGTGTTGGCAAATGGCTTATTTAACATAGAGGAGGGGAGGGCTTGAGTCGAGCTCCACAGAAGAGTCAGTGTTGCTCATATCCCAAGTCAGAGGAAACATGAAGAAATGGGTTCTGACATCAAAGGAGAAACAATTCTTACATCCAGAGGCTTATAATGGAGAAAGCTTCTCCTTTCCTATTACCTTGCTGTAAGGGTGGAAAAAAGTTGCCATTAGCACTGTAATGGAGCTGCATCAAAAGCAGCGTGGCCAGCAGGGTGAGGGAGGTGATTCTACCCCTCCACTCCGCTCTGGTGAGACCCCACCTGGAGCACTGCATTCAGTTCTGGGGCCATCAACATAAGAAGGATATGGATCTCTTAGAGCAAATCCAGAGGAGGCCACAAAGATGCTCAGAGGGTTGGAGCCCCTCTGCTGTGAAGACAGGCTGAGGGAGCAGGGGTTGTTCAGCCTGGAGCAAAGAAGGCTCCAGGGAGAGCTTAGATCCCCTTCCAGTCCCGAAAGGGTCTACAGAAGAGATGGGGAAGGACTCTTGATCAGGGAGGGGAGCCATAGGACTAAGGGGAATGGTTTAAAACTGAAAAATGGGAGATTTAGATTAGATCTCAGGAATAAATCCTTTGCTGTAAAGGTGGTGAGACCCTGGAAGAGGTTGCCCAGAGAAGCTGTGGCTGCCCCATCCCTGGAGGGGTTCAAGGCCAGGCTGGATGGAGCTTGGAGCAAAGGGGTCTGTCGGGAGGTGTCCTTGCCCATGGTAGGGGGGTTGGAGCTTGGTGATCTTTAAGGTTCCTTCCAACTCAAACTATTCTATGATACTATGAAGGTGGAACAACTTACCCATCTGGCCAAGAATAGCACATAAATGTGATGCCTATGACAGAAGATGAATAAACATCTTGTTCTTTTTGTGCCTTTTGCTGTGCTCAGCTTTACTTTTTTTTTAAAGATAAACTATCAATTATAATTATTTTAGTGCAAGTTTTATTCCTTTACTTTCTTTTTTCTATTTTTTTTTTTTTTTTACATTCAGCTGCTTGGAACATGCCCCTTCTGCTTCACATCTGTTTCAAGATATGCAGTTGGCTTCTGTTTCCTTGTTATTCCATCTGCAGTAGTTTCACAGCTGCTTGTGTCCTACATGCTGCTGTTGTGTTCGGTGACAGCATTTAGATTAAGCTGTTATTTATCCCTATAGCCTCCATTCTGATAGATGCACACGTCTTTTCAAACCCACCAAGGAATCGGGATTGAAATTGTATCTACCTCGGTTTAATCTGCTATAACCTGTCCTGTAAAGGACAGGCAAACTGTAATTTTTTCCTTTGAATTAACTACTAATGAAAACCAAAGTTTTATGTATTTTGAAGTTAATTCTCATCCCTAGGAGGTGATGCTGCTGCTCAATTTTTTATACCAGAAAAGCTTTCTGTCTCTCAATATCCAGTGTTAGATTTCAGGGGCTGCGCTGCTGAAGGAGTGGAGATCTGGGTTTTTTCTCCAAGTACAGATGTTTTGACCATTTTAACAGACACAGCAGTAACTTAGATATTATCATTATGTCATATCGCAGCACACATAGCCAAAGTATTCAGTAGCCTCCCAGAACTTAAAAAAACCCCAACCTAACACTATCTACCAGATCTGGTCCGCGAGAGACATTCCCCCAATTAAATAAAATAAATGAAAATGAAGAGATGTTATTATTATCATACCTCAGGACACCGTTGCCATTTGAAGTGCTGATTTAACTTTAAGCCCCTCTTTGATATTCTTAGCTGATGAGAGTACATGATGGCCATAAATCCAGCTTGGCAATGATTCTGAAAGGTCACCTGTGGATATTGTTTTTCATGGTGTTAAATAGACTGTAATGGTCTCATTATTTCTCCAGAAGGACAAGTGAAAGTCCCATTGGTCTTCTTGCTGTCTCATAAATAATTAACAGGCTGTTTTAACTGGGTATAACCTTTGTACAGAGTGGCTGAACTTCACCGCATAGCAGAGGTAAAAGAGATTCAGAAAAATATCATCCATCATCGATGGTACTAAAACACTCAGGTAATCTAGGAATAAAAATAGAAGACTAATGATGAAGCAGTAATCAAGCAGTTTTAGAGGCAACAAGAACAATTGCCTTTCTGTACACATCTGAACATTTTTAGCATCCTCTGTCATCCAGGCTATTCCTTTTTACTTTTTTGTACATCTTCCTACATGACCACTCAGCCAGCTCCCAACACGGGAAACATACATGACTGTGGAACAGGTGAGAAGGATTTCAGAATGTTTATCTTGCTCTTCTGCCATTGGTAAAATTTTAAAGCAAAGGGGTAAAAGAAGGACCAGATTCTTTTTATTACCAACATAAAACTCAGAGCTTTCTAGTGGGGATGACTAAAATAAAATCCCGCATTTGGATATTGTAATTGTGTCTTAGTTAGATAAATGGTCCTCTTCAACCTTCTACTTTGGTCACCTTCAGCAAAAGATCAGGGTCTAAAACTTGTACTAGATCCACTATCTAAAACTCAGTGCTGAGGTCTGCCATGTCCCACCTGGAAACACCCCAGTTTTCTTGGTAACAACAGCTGGTGCTGGTAATGAAGAGCCACGTCTGAGCTCGCAGAAGATATTTCATCATGAAAAAACGTGAGGAGGGGAAAAAGTGTGCTTCCTATTGGGCAGGGGAAAGATTGTCTGGAAACGAACTGCTAAATTCCAGTTGTGAAATTGCAAATAAATAAATAAAGACATTTAGACAAACAACATGAAGAGGAGAGAAAGCAAAAAAAAGAGATGGAGAACATCAGTCTCTCAAATGTTTTAGTTTTACAGAAAGTTAGACATGGGAAGTCCTAGCTCTCTTTGTCTTTCTAATGAACCTAAAACCTTCAAATCTGAACATCCCTACTCTCTTTTTGGAAACAAACAAACCAAACCCAGGGCCAAATACTCTTTGGCTATGGGGAGAAGATTGAGAATTACTGTATCCGAGGTGACTATTTCCTTTCTGGACCATTTTTAAACTGGAACGTAATAAAATGAACTGCATGTTTCCACTGCAACTGTTCCTCTTGTCTCCTTTGTTCTTTATTGTGGGAAATGAAAATATCTTGCATACAAGCCTTGACAAGTTCATATAGAAAAAAATAGTTTAACAATTCTGCTTTTGAAGTTCACTTCTGTGTAACTATATTCTCTCTTTGGGCCGTATAGTCTTGGACTGATGAATATATGATACTTGGATGAAAAGGAAGCCTCTGACCGCCCGTCACAGGAGGGGATGTGAGAAAGATTGCTCTTGAACACGTGCCCTCTTCCAATACTTGTAGCAGCTCCAAAAAGAAAAGAGCCTGAGATAGGGAGAATAGGCAATGCTTTATCATAGAATCATAGAATGGTTAGAGTTGGAAGGGACCTTCAAGATCATCCAGTTCCAACCCCCTTGCCATGGGCAGGGACACCTCCCACCAGACCAGATTACTCCAAGCCCCATCCAGCCTGGCGTTGAACCCATCCAGGGATGGGACTGAAAGGGGCTCTAAGGTCTCCTTGGAGCCTTCCCTTCTCCAGGCTGAACCACGGCAACTCTCTTAGCCTGTCTTCATAGTAGATGGGGTCCAGCCCTATGAGCATCTTCATGAACTCCTCTGGATGCATTCCAACAGGTCCATGTCCTTCCTATTTTGAGGAGAAGCAAGCAACTCCAACAGCTTCTCTGGGACAACTGATGGGAATATCAGCTCCTATTACAAGCCACTAGCTGCTGGTGTCAGCATGTTTCCTAGGAAAAATATGTGTCACCAACAGTCAGGTGAGTCCAGAGTCAGGCAGATTTTCATGTGGAGGCCAGGGGAGGTTTTGAGCTGCTCTGCCCTACTGATCCCTGGACTTGCTCTCCTGCCCTTCCTGCCAAGAAAACAAACCCTTCCTTTTTAAGGAGACACATAAAATCCCCAGTTTAAAGAAATTTAAAAAAAAATAATCCCAACAGAGGAAGCTTCCTCTGTCTCTTTCTGGAAATTCTTTACAGTGCCCAGAAAGCTCCTTGTAGTCTTATAGTCAGCATTTTTACAGCACCTGCTCTTTCTGGTTTTAGCTGTTGTTTGTTTGTTTTTATTTTTTGACTAATTTAGGGGAAAACAGTAAAAGTAGAAAGACAGCGTTCAGGTGATTTTATGAAGCATCTCTAATGGGTGGTAGTTGCTAGTTGCATGCCATGGAACCTCAGCAGTACTGCTCAAGTTGTCTATGAGGTGAAGGAGGACTATTTGGAGAGATTTATTAGGTTCTTAACCTCAGGTTGAAAAGGAAAGATAAATAGAGGGAAGTTTCCTCCCAACAGACCTCAATTACTTACAAATAGTCAGAAGACGCTTTGAAAGCCTTACCTTTTTTATCCCAAGCCTTATTATTCTTTATGTAACTTTTCTTAAAGCCAAACCATGTTCAGACTGAAGCGAGAGCTTCCTCTCCTTGAAGAAAAAACAAAATGAAAGAAAAGCCAAGAACATTTCTGCTTACACACACAAAACCACACGCTCCTAATTTTGGACACATTCACACAGGTGTGAATCTTCATGCTCTATCCTCCTGTTTAAACCCTTTGTGCACTCCATAGGCAGATCTGAAGCTTCATAAAAACAAAGTCCTTTTAGTGACTTGAGGAGGTGCAGCCTCATATATAAACAATTTGGGGAAGGGAAAAGAAAAAAACCCTATTAGTACTTGCTGACATATTTTTTTGTGCCCTGAAAAAATTTTGAATTTACCATTAATTCCACGTTAAAGTAGGGCTACACAAACCTAAAGGTGATGACTTCAAGGTGAACATCAGCACTTACTGATCATCCCTCGGTGTTAACTACTATGGTTTCTGCGCAACCCGAGGGCATAACAATGGGCTGCCTGCAATATCCCAAATTTTCTCCCATGGTCTTTCGTGGTTATTTAAACTCTAGAAACAGAGATGCTGGATTTTCATTCATTTCAGCTTCGAAATATATTGTGCTCTTCCTGACTGTCACCATTGCCTACTGAATGCTGTGGTGGGATGGAAAGCAAACAAGCCCTGAAGATGCAGGTGTGTGATGTGTTGAAATGTGATATCTCTCGCCGCCTGTAAGTAAAATAAACAGAATTGACTTAAATTAACTTAAGTGTTGACTGTAACCTCAAAGTAATTTTTCCCTTTTATCTCTTAAATACATATATATATATTGGTGACATTTTAAAACCCTAAGTCTTAATTAATTTTCAGGGGGAGTTCTTCCTAAACACACAGGACAGATTCTGATCATCTTTAGCGTTTGATGGGGTGTAATGACAGAGGAATGTTGTCCTGTCTCATCACTGGCTTCAAGGAGTTTCACAAAATGTCCCTGTGTTATAACAATCGTACAAAAGGAGACCTCGATCTGTCTTCTTACTGCCAGATCACAATCACAGAAACTTTAAAACAAACAAAGAGCCAGAGGCTACCTGTTCCTTTGCGGGGTGACTTCAAGCTGCCAAGGCTGGACCGAAGCCAGGCTTTGGGTCAGGTTTACATTATCACCAGCAAAGAACAAAAAAAAAAAATCAGGTCCTGGAAAAAAATAAATAAAAAAGGTACCATAGTTAATAAGAAGTTGAAAAAAAATCTGATTAGCACATCTGCGATTCATCAAAGCCGTCACAAATAATTCAACGAGATGCAATTCTTTGCTGAAACCTTTTCTGACTCAGTTTACAACAGCCTCAACAATTGTGTTCCCCTCTCAGAAAAACAAACAAACAATTTCCCTGCCAAACAAGGGGGTATTATTTTAACCCTACCCAGGATGACAGCTATTCTGTGTACGTATAACTACGAGACACTGTGCCTAGCGCATTGGACATGTTTCCATACCCCTTATAGAGTAGATGGATATATTTCTTAAGGGCTTGTACCCTTAACGTGATGGACTGAGAGCCCATGAGGGGGAATGAACTAAAGGTGTGTTTGGTTTGGTGAGCATCTGGATGAGAGGCTGCCACGGGAAGTTTGGGGGCTGCTGGAAATGTTGTACATAATACAGTACAGTTTCTCAAGGCTCTGTGTTTGATCAAAGCTCCCGTGTGGTTTCGGGAGAAGCTGTGTTCATAAGGAAATCCCTTTTTCATTTCATTTTTGTTTTATTTTATTTGAACGTAAAACTGAAACGCGGACAGCTTACTTTAAACCTTAAAGATCCCTTGCAGCCTTTCATAAGAAACTATAACATCAATAATGATGCTCTGGCTTCCTGAATTTCCCTTGCAGTTTTCTTGGCTTCATTATTTTTTCCTCTTCAGGAGAGGAAAGCTGGCTCTGTGGTATAGCATGTACACCCCTGGGTTTTTGGTGGGGAGCAGGCCATCCCTGGGGACCCAGGGAGAGCCAGGATCCTATGCATTGTTGAGCAGCTCTTGGAAGAAGGGGAAGCTGGTAACCCCGGGGACTGGAAACAGCAGTCTAGTCCTCATCTCTTTAGCCACAGCAGGACTCAGAGCAGCAGGAGGTCTCCTCCAGCTCCTGCTGCAAAAGGAGATTCTTAATGCGACCAAAACATCTACATGCAGTCCAGCTTTGTTTCCCGCATCTTTCCTTGTTCCTGCCCCAGCCTACCTTTAAGATCTACCACTTCACCTCCCTACTTCCACACCAGGTCTGCAACACAACTCTGTCTCCACCTGGTAAGTTCTCCATGAGGGGCCTTCATCACAGAGACAGAGACGATACGAAGAGAAAGCATCATCTGGGTGACGGAAGAACCACGTTTGCACACACATAAAGGAGCGCAATAATAGTGGGTTCCAAGCAAATGTCCAGCCCTATCTTCTCCACTTTTTAATGCCTATTCCACAATAGAAATGATATTTTCAATACTTGCACATTGATGTGTGCCAGCACCTGCTCTAGAACTCTACAGAGACTCTGTTAGAGAGCATAAACTGCTCTGTCATGGCTTTGCCCATGCTTTTTTCTCCATTTCTTTTCCTTTTGTCATGTCACATCATAATTTAATGTTTAGTCCTGCAAAGCTGCTGAAAACTAAAGCATACAAAGGGCACTGTTTGTAGAACAGCACCTCAAAAGTGCAAGCTCTCATGGTAAAAGACTATGCTTGTCACATCTAGAAAGCATCTAAACCACTAATAGCATTGTGCCAAGACAGGAAGGCCAATAATAAATAGGGCAGAGAAGATGAAGTGGATGTATTTTATGGTATTAATTTCTCAGAACACAGTGCAGTACTCATAGGATGACTTTTATGTGTCATAATAGCAGGTTTATCTCTTCTTAGCCAAAGGGTAAACAAACAAGACCAAATATAACAGAACTCTCAGTGTGTTGTTAACTTGATATGACAGAGTGCAATAAAATTGGATATAGTGTTGTTACACTTCTCTACAACCACAACTTTGGATGTTATACAAGTCTTGGAAATAGCACTGCTTCATGGATAATAAAATAATGTGAACTATGAGTTTCTGATCCAAACTTTGGTGGATAATTATTATTAGAGATGTGAATAGTGCCCAGGAAGGCAGTCTTTATTATTGCTTATGGATCCATCCTGTAACTCTTTATATATATATATATATATATATTTTTTTTTTATATATATATATATATATTGCTGGCAAAATGTCTAGGGTGGAAAATCATAGGCAATTCACATCAAGTGAAATGTGGAGGCCAGGAGTTTTGCATTAACATATCCGCTAGGCTGCAGGGAATTTATAACCCCTTAAAGCAGTACAAAGGGTTTTAGTATTGGATATAAATTATGTATAAAAGACCCATCATGAACTGTTGTCCCTGTATTAAGGTAGGTATTCCAGGCATAAAAAATAAATGACAAAATCTACATTAATATTAAGGGGTCAACTTTAAAATGACAAAATCAAGGAAATGCAGAATTACTGCTGAATCCTCGTGTCACTCATTTTACCCCCTACTCAGTTCACACTGGGTCATCCCACTTCTTTCTGAGCGAGAGCAAAACCTCCGCTGACACAGAAGGAGCTTGTAGGAGTCCCCAGCTGGAGTATGTGTGGAACTGATAAAAGCTGAGCACTACTGCTACTGATCTGCTCATCCTTCTCAGAAGAGAAACCATCCATCCCTGCGACAGATGGAACACATCTAAGAACATTCTCCTCCTACTTGTTCCTTCTTCCTCTCTTACGCTACCAGTCCATGTCATACCCACTTGATATTTAGCCTATCACCTCTCTTTAAAAAAAAAATATTTATATTCTGACAAAATGGAACCCCAACAAGCCCCCAGGACTTTACTCAGCTGTAAGTACTAGTGTTTCAAATCATTCAGAGATATGGAGGTTCTGAGACAAGTGCTTTTTTCTTTACATTATCCCAGAATCATAGAATGATGCTATGAGGATGGAAGGGACCTCTGGAGATCATCCAGCCCAACCCCCTGCCAGAGCAGGGTCACCCAGAGCAGGTCCCACAGGAATGTGTCCAGGTGAGTTTGGAATATCTCCAGAGAAGTAGACTCCACCACCTCTCTGGGCAGCCTCTGCCAGGGCTCTGCCACCCTCACAGTTGTGCACAGGGAAAACAGGATATGAGCAGGTATTGCCAAAAGAAGAAATATGTGATATTCAATATCAATCCAAAATGGCACTTCGAAGTGTATTGTATTAATTTTCTGTGTGATAAATAATACAAGCTTTGTCAGCATCAGGATGCAAAGGGTGAATGTGAAGCAAGGTTGGTGTGAGGGGAATTAATTACAGATTGTACCCCAGTAACACACTGGGGTTATCACTGTTACGCCACCACTAACCACTAACACATCAGCATTCCTGTTTCAGAACACAGATAAAAACGTCAGAAGGAAAGAGGGACATTACTTGCTCTAATGCAATATCTTAGCCCTCCCTCAACACAAGGATGGAAACACACCCACACAAACACATATACAGCGAAAAATAGTCATATTTTAAAGACTCAGGGAGTAAACTTGGCTTTGGATAAATCAATGGGAATCTGGGTTACATCTGTAAATTTTAAGAGGCACTAATGTGTTACCCCAACTTGACTGGCAGTTCCCTACAGAACACATGATTTCATTATTTTCTGTTAAAGGTTTGCTCTCCCTCGTGTCACCCTTATTGACAGTGATTAGATCAGCACCCAAATTAGTGAACATTATCAAACTCAGTAACTTGTGACTGAAGGAGGAAGATGTTCAGCTGAAAGGCTTCAAGTGACAAAGACCATAAGGAATTATTTCGCTTCAGGGAGCAATTACACACTTAAAAACTAATTTTAGTCCCACCTGTAGCCATTGGATTGCATTATGTTCCAGTTACGGAGACCAAAGAGGTCCCTCTTGCCACGTGTAAGTAATTACCGATTGTGATCTAGTTGTTTTTATGAACCTAATAATCCATAACAACCTAACTCTCAGTTACACATGGGAGGTTTCAGTCATCTCCTCCTCTATCTAAGTCAATAACTTGTCAAACCTTGACAAAGGTTTTCTAAAAGGTTTCTGGGTTGTTTTTTTTCACTTCTACAAAACAGCTTTGTAAGGGCAAAGAAACTTCAGGTCTTACTTTCAGTGACTAAGTTCTTCACAGGCAAAAAAAAGTACTGGTAGGGTTAGTTGCTGCTGGTTTTGCTGTGAGAACCTGGGCACGTGATTTCAGGTCTAGTTATCTGAAAATGCTGGTTTTGGAAGGCTCTTTTGAGGAAGGTAAAGTAAAATATTTCTTCTTTCCGCAATATTTCCACAGGAACAAATGTAGAAAGCCTGGCAGATGTGCTACATTGCAGAAAGATCAATATTCATAACACAACGCCCACAGAAATGTTGGTAAATGTAATTTAAACCACTTTGAGCAGAACCCACCAAGTTCAACTTTCAACACATTTGTGGCACTAAAGCGACATAGTTTGTATGGGCCTAAATCATGGGTTTTCACCTACATTTGGGGCTTGAGGGTGGTCTTTTTTTTTTCAGTGTGGGGTATTGATACTTGGGCTTGTCAGCTTTTCTCCCCTTCTTATGTTGCTAATTGAAAGGTGGGTCCTCCTTGTACCCCAGGAGGCCAGGGTCTAAGCTGGCCTGTGGACAGCAGCATAGAGGCTGAGCACATGGAGGATAATATGTTCCATATCTCTCATAGTTCCATGTATGTTGTGGTTTCAGCCAAATTTACCAAAACCAGACTGACAGATGGACCTTCCTCCTCCAAAAAAGAAAGGGGAGGAAGAGAATAAGGAGATTTATGAGTTTAGAATGAACTAAACTATTTTAAGGAAGTATTAATACTAAAATTAAAAAAGAAAAGAAAAGAAAAGAAAAGAAAAGAAAAGAAAAGAAAAGAAAAGAAAAGAAAAAAAGAAAAGAAAAGAAAAGAAAAAATAATGAAATAGATACAATATATACAAAACCATATCAACCTCCCAGAATGAGGATCACGTCACCAGCAGGTATTGGGAGAAGTTCCAGATTGGACTCGGTGACTGACAGGAGCTGGATTCTAGTTCTGAAGTCAGGAATGCTCAGATCAGGATCAGAGGCAGAGGAACAGACAGGGTCCTCCTCAGATACTGGCCATTGAATGAAGAGAGTTGACCCTTTTATTTCTCAGCTTTTCTACTGGGCATGATGCGGATGGGATGGAACACCCCAGTTGGTCAGTTTGGGGTCCCCTGTCCTGTCCCCTCCTCCCCACAGGGGTGACCCCTCGACGCTTTTCCGCTTCCCACCCCCCATTGTGACAAATAAAGCCATTCCCTGCCCTTGGCTGTTCCATCCCTCTGCACCATCCCTGGGTGTGATCAGCTCTGAGCACCCTGAGAGGGAACAGTTTCTGAACAATCTGCTGTTAATTCCAGAGCTGAGTGAGTTAGAAGAGGCCCAGCTGAAAACATAAAATTATAAAACAGAAAATTGGTTCATTTTACCTCAAAACAGGACACTGTATAAGGGAAGGAAGTATTTTCTGCTTTTAGAATAGTCAGGGCATGAGCAATGCTGAGCCAAAGTAATTGCAATCCCATGCGATACGTACAATTTCACCTGATTCATTGGTGAAACTCCAGGGCAGAAAAATCTGCCCTGTTATAGCCTGGACAAAACACTATTGGAGATGAAGTGCTGAAGCTGCAAAAGTACAGGACTTAGTACCAGTTTACAATATCAATATCTACCCTGCATGTCTTCTTTTTTTTCTTTTTTTTTTTTTTCTTTTTTAAGACAAAAGAAAAGGGTTCTTTTCACACTCTTTGTTGTGGCATATAATTTGGGCAGAAATTCTAGAGTTTGCTGAGAACATTGATGTCTTTCCAGGATTCCCCAGAGGAAGAGTAGCTGGAACTGAAGAGACTCTTGAAAAAATAATTAGTCAATAACCCAATGATTTGAGCTCATGTAGGCCAGGGTACTAGGAGGGTGTAGTACTGGATGTACTCCGTAAACATCTAGGAGGAGAAATTAAACCGTGGTTTCTATTTGAAGGAACAAGAAAGGCACAACATTTGTGCCTTTGTCAAAAGTTGTTGGAAAAAGTAGCTAATTAGCCCTTGCTCTCCAGCCTAGAAGCCATGAATGGATTAGAAAGAGGTAATGATCCCTAAACAGTAGTTGCATGGCAATGACGATGAGGCATTGCGCTTGGAGAGGAACGATACCTGCAGTGAATTTGCTGACAGCAAGTAGTACAAAGAGCCAATATGGAAACGTTCACAAAATAATTACTACAGGAGCAACCTTTCAGGGCTGAGTGAGTGCAAAGATTCAGCCGCGCTTTTGACTTTTCTTATTTGAAGTGTAACAACGCTTTAAAGGCCGAAACTTAAAATCTGTTTTACAAATGTCTATTTTGTTACAGTCTTTCATGAGGGCATTATGGCTTTCAGGTGCAATAAACTATCCCTCTTTGTAACAACACCCCTTTATAAACACAAAGCAAATCATTATGTGGAAAGGGGAGAAGTTAAAAGCCCTAAATCTTCCATTCCCAAGGATACTGTTACCTTCAGATAGAATGTATTTTTTATGTATGTATTTACTGCTTAAATGTAGTATATTTCCATTGGGTTTAACTGACAAGATTTTAGGGAGTTCTTTATTACTGATTTATATATATACATATAGACACATATATGTTCAACTACCCATACACTTTTTTGCTCCTGTTTCCTAGCATGGAATTATTACCTTCCCTGGAACAATGAAAATGCAACTGCCTTCTAGACCAGTGACTATTCTTTCTTTGAAGAGGCTCATAATAGGATGCATGAAACATCTGGAAGAATTAAATCAAAGGGTGATGGAATTCCCACTGGAGAACACATGTCAAACAAGAAAAAGAGTCCTGTGGAACAAATGAGATTTTGCCCTGAGAATTAGCAAGTACAACAGCTAGGCTTAATGTTGGATTGAGACAAAAACTCCTGAGAGGCCTATTGATGTAGTTTTTAAACATCCACTGTGCTTTAAAAAAGAAAAAAAAAAAAAGAGGGAGAAAGAGGGAAGAATTTGTGTAACTTAGTCTGCAAGCAAAATGTCTGGTTTCCTCATCCACAGCTGCTATTCACAGCAAATCCTGATATCCACAATAATCTACATGCAGGGAAGACAATCTGGGAGATGGACTGTGTCTGATCAACACCGTTCAGTTAGGAAAATAGTCGACTATAGCCCCAAAACTATAAACAATAGCCCTAAAACTATAAACTGTTGCCCTAAAACATTAAGTTATATCCCTCAAGCTTCGGTGGAGGGACCACCAAATACAGTAGACACGTAGGGACCCACAGAGAGAACAAGAAAAATCCATGCTATTAGTGAGGAGGGAGTAAGATTTGTCATTCCTTCTTCACTGTGTTGCTTGCTCATCCATCGTGGCACGGGCAGCCACCCAGAGACCAGCAAGAGCAAAGTCAAGATCCACAACCCAAGCCGCTCATTTTTGGCACTGGTGTAACTCCAGTTGCCACACCAAGGCTGAATTTCAGCCAGTGTTTTTCTCGGGAAATGTTTTATTAAGGAGGAAATTAAAAGCAACTTCAGGAACGGATGGTCTCACGTGTGTCTGTGTGCCTTGCACAGTCATATTCATATCTCACTGACAGCTGTCAAACATGAAAAAATTACCATATATCTGTACAACAATACTAATTGCCCCCAAACTGCAGTGCAATGTGGTGAGTTACAGCAATTTGATGGGTAATTTAATGAGAATTAATTTACTTTTCTTGAGGAAAGGAAATGCTCCTTCATCCGCATCCTACTGGATCCCTCCATCCAATCGTTCTATTTCTGACTTTCCATTCTTACAAATGGAAAGACTTATGGAAGCCAAGTTGCAAAGAACAGACTATAACTGGTCATATGTGACTTTGGATGAAGCAAAGGAGGTTTTCAAACTCCCCGTTCCAAAGGCCTCTCAAGAGAGCAGTGACATGGTTTTCCCCCTGTGTTTCTGAAGTTGCCTTCGCCCTCACTTAGTGGAGAACGTGGAAGAGGGAACATGAGGACCAGTGACTGCAAAAAGCCCAAGCAATCTTGGGTTGGAAATGTATTTGGTGATTGGGTTACTTGTTGGTGTTTTACTAAAATATTTTAGCCCTTTCAGATTTATTAAAATCAAAACTCCAAAGCTCTGTTACTACTTTGGACATCATGGAATGTATTTGCAGCACTGCAAAATGCAAACTGAAGCCCTGTGCCCTTCTGTATTTCATCCAGTGGTCTCCTCGCCTCTCAAAAGAAGCCATATGATTAATAAACATAGCCATTATTACAAATATATTTGTAATATTTGATCCTTTTCCATCACCTGATCATCTGGGGAAGGGATCACCAACTGCTGGATTCATGGTGAAACTTGGTCTGTTGGGTCTTCATTCAAACAGCTGGATCACCGACATGTGAGAAAAAAGATAGAATCACAGAATAATGGAATGGGTTGAGTTGGAAGGGACCTTAAGGATCATCAAGTTCCAACCCCCTGCCCTGGGCAGGGACACCTCACACCAGACCAGGTTGCTCCAAGACCCATCCAGCCTGGCCTTGAACACCACCAGGGATGGGGTTGCTCTGGGCAACCTGGCCCAGTGTCTCACCAACCCCACAGCAAAGAATTTCTTCCTGAGATCTCATCTCCCCTCTTTCAGTTTAAAACCATTCCCCCTTGTCCTATGGCTCCACTCCCTGATCAAGAGTCCCTCCCCATCTCTTCTGGAGGCCCTTTAGGATCTGGAAGGGGCTCTAAGGTCTCCCTGGAGCCTTCAGCTCCAGGCTGAACAACTCCAACTCTCTCAGCCTGTCTCCATAGCAGAGGTGCTCCAGCCCTCAGAGCATCTTCAAAGCCTCCTCTGGACACATTCCAACAGGTCCATGTTCTTCCTGTGCTGAGGACTCCAGGGCTGGACACAGTGTTCCAGGTGGGGTTTCCACAGGGCAGAGCAGAAGGACAGAATTGTCCCCCTTGCTCTGCTGGCCACGCTGTTGGGGATGCTGCCCGGGATGCTGCCCAGGATGCGGGGGGCTTTCTGGGCTTCCAGCACAGAGCAGTTACTGGCTCATGGTGAGCTTCTCATCCACCAAAAGATGCACAGTAGGAAATATTTTAAGGATAAAATTGACTTTTGGAATCTGCTTCCTATGCAGACATAGCCAGAAAAAAAAAAGTTATAAAAAGTTATTTTAACTGCAATTAAATATTGAAACAACATGAACAGTGGTCTGAACTGTACTGCTTTGAAGTGAATAGTGCAATTTAGAGATTTCATCCCTCTACAGACTTTCCACTACCTGACTGCAAGTTAGTACTTTGGACCCTTATGCCTTTTTAGCACACCAGTCTCCTGTCATTCCTATAATGGTTTTATTTTTTTCCTTGGAAAGCTTTCTACACAGCTATTCTTCATGCAAAGTTAAGAATAATTTCCGCTTTGTAGATCTTCAGATGCCTGTTGCTACCTTTGCAAAAATAAGTTTCCAGACGTGCTGGTTCTCTGCCTTCCTGTTTGCAAGTGCAAATTGTGCCAGAAAGGCATGCTGCTTCTCTGTGATCACAAAATTAATTGGGTTTGTCAGCAGCAGTCTGATTTATGTCTCCAGTTCAAGTCACAAACGTGTAATCAGGGCTAAAAGTGGTGGTTGATAGGTCAGGGTGATGAAATCTTTCACTAATGCTTCACCTTCAGAGAACCTTCGTGTATTCAATCTGATTTCCTTCTGACTGCTTCATATTTCTCTAATCATGACTTTTCTTAAGATGGGCCGTTCTAATATCGGCAGCCTAGAAGTCAATGCAAGAAAACTGCTTTTCTGCTTCAGAAATGGTGTATTTATTGTTGGAAACACACAGAATAAAAGTGCTGCCAGTTTTGCAAATAACTTGGAAACATAACAATCAAACTGTGCTTTTGTCTCTCCTGCTCTTAGGACTCTATAAATTGTGAGGAGTCAAAACCAATGCAGTTCATAATAATGAGTATTTGCCTTTAGTGTCAGCAGACATCGTGGTTAAAACGCACAGGCAAGGAGTTCAGTGGCAACTCACAGGCACAGAATCAGTGTCTTAATTACCAGAAAAAATATATATACACTATAAAACAAAACAGAGTGGAACACTTGAGAAGTTTGGAACAGTGCAACAAGTAAGACCAATTCTGCAATTTAATAAAATGAAATATTACATTTTCTTCATTGTAAAGACCAGTAACTTTCAGCATGTAGCTGCCAACAAGTGAAAGATCTTAATGTATTCCAGTGAAGTTTCTTTCAACAGAATTTCTGCTTCATAAGTTTTCTAAACAAGAAAGCATCTGAGCTGTTCCAGCATAGAGCTTTTAAGGGCTATCAAATGGCATTTAAAACACACACACATGCACACACTCTCTACACACCAAACTGCTTCTCCTTTCCCCCTGTGTGGAAGGTACAGAACATCTCCCAGTAATTAGAGCCCCTTCTAGTCCCGAAAGGAGCTCCAGGAGAGCTGGGGAGGGACTCTTGATCAGAGAGGGGAGCCATAGGATGAGGGGGAAGGGTTTTAAATGGAAAGAGGGGAGATTGAGATGAGATCTCAGGAAGAAATCCTTTGCTGTGAGGGTGGTGAGACCCTGGAAGAGGTTGCCCAGAGAAGCTGTGGCTGCCCCATCCCTGGAGGGGTTCAAGGCCAGGCTGGATGGGGCTTGGAGCAACCTGGTCTGGTGGGAGTTGTCCCAGGGCAGGGGGTTGGAACTGGATGATCTTTAAGGTCCCTTCCAATCCAATCCATTCTATGATTCTATGAATTAAACTAAGCCCTGATATCTTGACCATTGTAGCTGCTGAAGTTCCAATGCGCTTTTCAGGCGAAGAGGGACACCCATCACAGTTTTCCCCCCAAAATCCCAGCCAGGTAATTGAGCTCAGCCTAACTAGAAATCACCCATCCAGCTTCCACCGAGAAAGCTGTTTTCACTCGCCCTCTCACTGAAACTGCTGGAGGGCAGCAGGCGGGGGCTGCCAGCTGTGTTCTGTCTTAACGCTCCCTCGCTTTGCTGAGCAGGAAAACACTGCTACCATAACACAATAAAATGAACAAAGTGACAGAAATATATTTGTCATAAACTGTAGGAATAGCAAGTCATCTAATAAAAGCATTTGTAAACCGGGCCATTAATCTCTATGGAGGATACTGCTGCGCAGTAGGTTAGCCCTCCTACCAGATAACGCAGAGGTGAGGCGGAAAGGTTTTGGTCCCCAGTACACACATTAAAGCCTGCTCATTTCATCTGCATTAAGAAGAAAAAGAAAGCCTGGGACAAGAAAAAAAACAGCCTGGGCTAATTTTCAAACGTCACCTGGTCGAGTCAGACGAAGAATTAGAGAGGAAACTCCACCATTCACCCAGCTACGCTTTCAAGCACAGCTTTTCTGGTTTCTATCTTCTTGCAGTTTGGTGGGAGCCTACAGGAGACTGAGATGTTCAGACAGAAATTCAATGATGGCACTCAGAGTAAAGCGACACAGCTTCCCAGACACACTCCAGAGGTATTTAATAGGGTCTGTCATAATCCATATGTTCTCTTCATAAAATAGGAATAAAAACCAGCTGCCTTACGATAAATTCTAACTGCGGCGTGAGTTAATTTTAAACTGATGTAACATTCAGTCAGTTTTCATTTCAAATGACAGAGGATATCTTTGCCAGAGTAAGTGTGGATTTGTAAAAACACATGAGGAACAGTAAAATGTTTTTACTTCAAGACAAATATTTCTTTTTAACATGGAGCTTTTAGATAATAGACTGAGTGTTCAAGTGAAGAAAGACTTTACATTCATTGCTACGCTGACGTGTTACTCAAGTACTGTACTTCTGGACTCTGTCAGGAAACCTTCAGTGACAAAAATACAGCAGGCAACGCATTAATACTCCTTATTCCTATCATTCAAACAGCTCTCAGCTCTCTTTCTGCTTCCCACAAAACTATAAATGACCAAGGAAGAAAACAGGTTTGTACAGTGTCCCAAAGATCTCTATGTTTTGACTGTGCAAGCTCAAGAATGCAGTTGTTGCAGGAACAGTAGTGTGGCATGTCAGAGTGACTGGGACAGACATGACACATCCCAGAGGTAGGATGAGGGACAACAGATTTAAATTGAAAGAGGGGAGATTTAGATGAGATCCCAGGAAGAAATTCTTTGCTGTGAGGGTGGTGAGACCCTGGAAGAGGTTGCCCAGAGAAGCTGTGGCTGCCCCATCCCTGGAGGGGTTCAAGGCCAGGCTGGATGGGGCTTGGAGCAACCTGGTCTGGTGGGAGGTGTCCCTGCCCAGGGCAGGGGGTTTGCAACTGAATGGTCTTCAAGGTCCCTTTCCAACCTGGACCATTCCACGAGTCTACGATTTTATGGTTAGCAATGCAATAGGATTTTCTTTTATTTTCCATTTCTCCTTGCCTTGTCTCTTGTCTCTCTCTCTCCTTTTTTTTTTTTTTTCTTTCCCAGATGCACCATAACAAATCCATACAGTTTCTGACTCCTGGATCAGGCAGGACCTAGGAGACACAGTTCTCCTGCTGATTCTTGCCAGGCTTGTTAGTGAACTGCAGAAAAATGTTGTTATTCAAGATATTTCCTTTCTTGGATCTATTCAGTCCCTTTGTCACACGATAATAGAATACCCACATTTTTCATAAAGCCTTTTCTATAGCTAATTCTTATGAGGGTGGAAACTTCTGGGCAAAGGATACCACATTTCACAAACTCACACTGGCACCTTTGCAAACACTTTGGCACTGATCTGTAAAATATAACTCAGTCCTTTCCAATGGTTTGCTGGCCAGATAGGACGTACACTGTCAAAAATAAAGGTCCATGGATTAGTGCTATGAGGTTAAAGTAAAGGAATTAGGAGGAAAATAAAGCCAATCTGAAGGCAAAATCCTTAAGTGAATGGGAAAATACCCTTTACTGTGATTAGCTACTCTACACTGTAGTACAATGTAAGTGACCAGAAAGTGTCATCATTTAAATCATAGCACATTGTTTCTTTCTGAGGTTTCAGATCTCCGGCTGGAAGCCTGTTGAATGAGGCTGCTTTATGCTGAAAGGCTCATCATCTGGAAAGGAGTGCTCTGTGTCTTCCTAACCTAATCTTTCTGAAGCCTGAAATGCTGTTTGCAAGTCTCTGAGAATCCCATGTTGGGGGAGAAGCTCTGCAGTGACTCATGTCTGACAGAAACAAAGGTTCCAACCAGCCACAGGGATGTAAGAGGGTAGGACACAGCAGAGAGTAGGACAGAATCATAGAATCATAGGATCATAGAATCACAGAATCATAGAATGGTCCAGGCTGGAAGGGACCTCCAAAGGTCATCTAGTCTGACCTCCCCGCAGTCAGTGGGAACACCCCCAACTAGACCAGGTTGCCCAGGGCCTCCTGGAGCCTCCCCTTGAATATCTCCAGGGAAGGGGCCTCAAACACCTCCCTGGGCAACCTGGTCCAGTGGTCCACCACCCTCAGAGTAAAGAACCTAATATCCCACCTAAATGTGCTCTTCTCCAGCTTCCCCTGCCCCTCTGCATGAGCCATGAGACTCGTCATCTACTGTAGGTATTTTATTTTATTATTTATTGAGCACAAATTGTGCGAACAGAGATTCTGTTACTCCCACTTACTGCAATTGGTTTCTTTTATGGAGGCCAATGGCCCACGTTAAACAGGAAGTGGGACGATAGCACCCACAATGATTCTTCTTGACCTTGAAATCAATAAGTCTATGAGACCTATAGAGGGACCCCTCCTAACACCATTCTGAGTCTTAACCAGTGCTGGTAACTCAACACCATGCAGATCAGAGCTATCTTGAGCTTTGAACACTCTTGTTTCCAGGGCGTGATGGCCACCTCCCAGGAAGAGATTTAATAAGTGGAGGTGCAGATTGGATATTAGAAAACTTCTTTACACTGAAAACGTTATTAAGCATTGGAAGGGGTGGCACAGGGAAGTGGTTGAGGCACCACCCCAGAGGTATTTAAAAGACAGGTTCACGTAGTGCTTAGTGACATGGTTTAATCATGTTTTTTTATCAGAGTTAGGATGATGGTAGGACTCGATGATCTGAAACGTCCTTTCCAACCCAGAAAATTCTATGAGACTATGATGCTATGATTCTATGATACTTGTGTCACTGTTCTCCAGACAACGTTTGTGCCTCAGCCTCTGAGCAGCAATACTTTTCTGTCACCTCTCTGGATAAGCAGCATTTACACATCCCATTTATGTAGAGCGTGTCATAAGTGGAGCCCTGGCTGATGTCTGAATGTGTTGACAGATACCTAGGTTTTCTGAGCTTTCCATGATGACCTACATCCATGTCTACGCTAACACTAGATGTGACAAAAGCAGCTTTCAATTTCAATTAAGATGGGCCATACAAAGAAATGTCAGATGGTATGTGGAGCCTGGCCCATGCCTGTTATGAGAATGGACTCCTGCCCTTAAAATTCAAATGAAAATGTTTATGAGGAAGTTGGTAAGGTAGAATAAATCCCTCTAATTGAGTAACCCAATCTTTTAAACAATCTTTCTCAACTCAATGCTATTTACTTTGGATTCAGAGTAAAAAGGGAGTCAAAGGAACGATGGGGCTTTAGGTTTCCCAGTAAAGTGGTGGCATTGTAGGACAGGGGCAGTGTATGAGATGGTATTTATGGAATATAAATATCTGTTAACAGAGCATGAAAAGACAGCTATGCAGCAGTGACCGCTCCCTCACTGTGGGAACTCCTGTGGAAACAAAATTCACATCACTTTTCACTCCTCTGCTTAATGCAAGATGGGATTAAACACGGTTAGACAACTCTCCAAATATAAAGGCTGTAGGAAGGTAGAGAAGAGGCAGCAATTGGTTTCCATCTGCCCCTGCAGAGGGAAGATCAGCAGAGCCCCAGAGCACAACTTGTGATGGTGTTTCCATGAACTGCACACTGAGATGTACACACTAAAATTCCTTACATTTAAATTCCTCACTTTTAAATTCCTGTGTTCTTTGGGTGTCCAGAGGCTAGAAACCCCATCACCCAGCCTCAGGATGTAGCTGCACCATTCCTCAGCCTCTCCTCTGCCCCAGCAGCATCCTTCACCCTAACTTCTTCCCCCCCAACACCCACACATTGTGTGGGAGTTAGACGGAAAGAAACACATGTCCCCACACCCAAACAGTGCATTTCTTCTTCCTGCACATCAACTTGGCTCATGTTCCTCTATCCTGCCACATCAGAGGTGATGACCTCTGCCTCCTTCTCCATGTTTTTTTAATTCCACTTTGCATTGCTAAATGAAGTTATTCTTACTGCCTGCAGCCCTCTGAAGATGTCAAGGAGGGGGCAGTGGCAGCATATGGCTCAGCTATGCAAGTTTTCATTTTGTTTTTAAGAGGGCAGAGACTGCTTTGTGGTGAGGAGAAGGTACATAACAGATTCTTCTTATGATAGGACCAGAAACAGGACCACATTCATTGAATCACAGAATAAAGCTTCCCTTTCTAGCAGTACAAATTTGAGCCATGCATTTAAACCAGTGGAGCTATTCCAAACTTACACCAGTGCTGGGGTACCTTGACTTTGCATGTTTATTAGTGATGGTTAGCCGCAGTTTAATTTTAAATGCATTAATAGCACCGAGCCTTTTGTTTGACCACCCACTGCTCACAGCAGAACTGAAGTGGTGGCATACTTCCTAGCCAAAAAAATGGACACAGATGCTTATGTAGATAAATACTACACACAGCCTTCAGTCTGTGTTCCAATGCTACTTGAATATTAAAACCACTAATATCGAATAAGGTATAAACACTGTGCACTAGAGCGATTCCCAGTTTACAATAAATATCTGCCATGCAGCTACAGGGACTAACTGACAGCCTAGTATTTGTTTAAATTGCCTGCCAACCATGTTTTGTTCTTTGAAGGATCCAATATGTGTATAATGCCGTCTGTTAAGTCTGGATGACTCTCTTAAATGGAAAATGCACCCTGCTGACCTCATTTGAAATAGCTGTTTGGACTAATATAAATTTACTGCAGAGCCATTTACATTTCCTAGCTGTTCTTTCTATACTATGTTTACTGAATGTGACAAGTTTAAGTAGATCTAAAGTGGATAATATTTTTCACCATGTTGTTGCTTTAATTGTTACTATTCAAATCACTGCTAAGATCCAAAATGAGCAGAAATGCAATATAAAACAAAACATAATGACTCAAAGCACTGTCAGGCAGCAGCCTTCTTCCTAAACAATAAGAAACTATTTGTTCAAAAATGTATGTACTCAGTATTTTTTATTCATGGAATATGATGACCTGTAGATCTGAGAGACCCAAATCGACAATGACACATACTCTTGTCCACAACAACAGATGCAGCTGGGAGGAGGCTAAATCACAGAGTCACAGAATGGTAAGGGTTGGAAGGGACCAACCTCCTGCCAGAACAGGGTCACCCACAGCAGGTCCCACAGGAACATGTCCAGGCAGGGTTTGAATGTCTCCAGAGAAGGAGACTCCACCACCTCTCTGGGCAGCCTCTGCCAGGGCTCTGCCACCCTCACAGGAAAGAAGTTCTCCCTCATATTGAGATGGAACTTCTGTTCAAGTTTGTGCCCATTATGTTGTCCTGTCCCTGGGCACCACTGAAAAAAGACTGGGCCTTTCCTCTTGACACCCACCTTTTAAGTATTTATAGGCATTGATCAGATTCCCCCTCAGTCTTCTCTTCTCCAGACTAAATAAAGCAACAAGTCCCTCAGCTTTTCCCTGTCAGAGAGATGTTCTAGTCCACTCATTGTCTTCGTAGCCCTAAGTAAGTCTTCTCAGCTTGTGCGAACACCAGTCACAGTTGCTTTCCTGAGCTCACAGCTTGAATATTTTCTTCTGCAATTGAAATTAGAATCATAGAATCACCTGGGTTGGAAGGGACCTTTCAGATCATGGAGTCCAACCATCAATGAAACACTGACAAAAACCATCACTAAACCATGTCTCTAAGCACTATGTCTGCCTGGCTTTTAAATACCACCAGGGATGGTGCCTCAACCACTTCCCTGGGTAGCCCATTCCAATGTGCAATAACCCTTTCTGTGTACAAATTGTTCCTAATAATTATGGAGAATTATTGTTTCTAGATACTGCCGTATGCAATGAGGACATCTTAGTCCTGTGGGAGTGATGGGTGAGGTGGGGGGCGATGGCTTCCAGGAGAGATCTGGGACTTTAGCACCACCTCCATCTGGAGTGCCCACAGTGGGGTGAGGTCTTACAGGGACAGATCTGAGCTTTCTTAGGAGATGGAAAAGGTTAAAGAGTGAGCGGTAAAGAGAGGAGAACCAGAGCACTACCACCCCCTGGAATTTCCCAGTGACATTTTACTACTTCATTGACTCTTTTTTCCCCAGCAGGTTATATGAACATTAAGGATCCATCAGAAACATTACATTTCAAGTATATTGGAAAAAAAACCCCAACCTTAGATATTTGTATTAGTGTAAAATTAAAAATTCCCTTGATAGGGAAAGAACAAAATGTCTGTAAGCAAAAGTGCAAAGAAAACTTCAAATTTCTATGGTATATCATTATCTAGTATTTAAATGTACAACATTTTCATATTCTTATGTAAAACTTATTATGGCAATGTCTGTACTAGTAATGGAAAACTAGCAATACAGATTGAATGCCAGCATCCAAAACTGGTATGACTTTCTATGTAGCACACTGTTTCTTCAGTGTACATTTTTTGAACTTTGTAAGGTTTCCATCCGAGTTTTCCTGAAATGCTTGAGGTATCGTGTACGACATTCACTGCATCTTCATTTAAAAGAAAAACAAAACAAAACAAAACTTTAATTCCTTTTCAACCATTTCTATTTTCCTTTAAAGTGGAATATGACTGATCTAGTCAACGTTGAGACATTTATGTATTTTCCAAACATTTAAGATAAAAATATGTAAATGAGACTGGTTTTCCACAACCTGTCAATCAACCGGAATGTAACGCCACCCTTTCAACACATCTGGGTCTCCCTAACCCAGCAGTTCAAGTGGTTTTATTGTGCAGCCAGACCAGCCGAAAAACTCCTGATGTGATGACTAATGATGAATTCCACAACTGGAAAAGCCTTACTGAAAACCCCTTGCTTCTTGAGTCTGTTAGATAAATTAGACAGCTGTAACTCTTTACCGCTACTGCAGCTGTTATTACGAATAATTATTTGTGTTATCAAAGCAATTAGGAGCAATGATCAGCTATGACCACATTATGTGAAGAGTTCTCACCTTCCTTCCTGCCTCAGAGAGCACACAGTCCAGCTGCAAGGCAGCACTGAGTGAGGTCCAGCCATGCATCTCACTCCTGGAACCATCCCCGCAAAGGAGGAACCACTCTGAGATACCTTTAAGGGAGCAGGAGAGAAAACTTTGCCCTTCCTGTGAGAAAGCACAGAATTAGTTGTTTTACAATAGCCCCAACAGACGAGATTGCAATTGCATACTGCTCAGGGACTCGATTTAGTTGTGAAGGAGAGGTCTTCTGGAGAAAAGAAGACTGAGGGAGGATTTGATCAACTCCTACAAATACTTAAATGGCGGGTGTCAGGAGGGTGGGACCAGTCTTTTTTGGTTTTGGTGGTGCACACTAACAGGACAAGTGGCAACAGACACAAACTGGAACATGGGAAGTTCCATCTAAATATGAGGAGGAGCTTCTTTCCTGTGAGGGTGGCCAGAGTCCTGGAAGAGGCTGCCCAGAGAGGTGGTGGAGACTCCATCTCTGGAGAGATTCAAACCCCTCCAGGACACGTTCCTGTGGGACCTGCTCTGGGTGACCCTACTCTGGCAGGGGGTTTGACGAGATGATCTCCAGAGGTCCCTTCCAACCCCGTATCTTTCTGTGATTCTGTGTGTAAGTAGGCTGGAAGTAGGGTGTGATGGCCTTGAAAGTAAGTAATTTTTATTTGATAAATAAAATCGTAGTGAAGAACTCCATAGAGGAGTTTATGCACTCAAAGATACAAACTAAGGAGATTATCACAAGGTATCCCCAAAAGTTATGAAGGTACTAAAGATTATTTGTGAAATCTAGAGATAGGAGAATTGAGAGAGCCATTAGAAGGCCATTAGAACCTCCATACAAATAAAGCAGTAAGGTTAGATATGAGCCTGAGAGAGAGAGTCTCTATAAGAAACAGCAACTTAAGTCAAGGAGCAGTAGCCTCCACAGCAATCAAAGGGTATTGCACTATTTCCCTTAACTTTATTGAACCTGACCGGCAGATAAAACGAAGCATGTGGTTCTTTTTAAACTCCCAGGAAAAAAAAAAATTAGCTTGCTAAGGTACATGCAGGTGATGTAAATCAACAAAAATGAATTCTGATGCCTGGGAGCAGAGGTTTAAAACCCTTCCAGCCGAGAGAGAAGCATTGGGCGAAAAGCTATTCTATTTCCCGGGTTGGACTTTCAGAGTGGGAATTTCTGAGCTACACTGCTCAGTTAGAAGAGGGCCGATATTTTCTTTGGTTGCTCCTAACTGGGCACTACTGCTCTGTTATTTTGGCTTAGTTTGAAATCAGATATTCGACAATCTGATATTTGAACTGCTGTGGTAGCACTGAAAGTTCTCCATGTAACTGGCCTAGAGTTGCCTCTGTAAGAGGCAAGCAGATGGCAGAGAGACTACAGCTTCTGTTTAGACTGAAGTTGTAGGTTATATGAATTCCCAGCATGGAAATGTCTGGTGAGTTTATGGCTTCGGCTTCCTAAGGGAGAAAAGGCTCTTATGCTCCTGCCAGACTCTTCAAATAGACAGAAACGAGGTAAGACAAATGTCCACTTGCTTAAAAGAGAAGATCAAAGCTTACCCTGTATCTAGTACAGAATGAAATTGGAGGTGGAGAGAAGAGAAGGTCTGAGAGTTCAGTTAAATGTGGTGAAAAGGCAGCTGGAACTACGGATGTGGTTGCGGTTTTTTTTTTGGTCATTGGGAAATCTGCTCACACGGCAGGACATCTGTAAGACAAATGACAGAAATAGATGTTAGAGGTCAGTCAGGTTTGATTTCCTCATTAAAGAAATGAGTCAGTTATTGATGGAGAAAAGTGACGGATAAAGAATTTCTTCAGGGATAGAATCAGAGAGTCACAGAATCATAGAATTTCCCGGGTTGGAAGGGACCTTTCAGATCATCGAGATCAGCCATCAACCCAGCACTGACAAAAGCCATCACTAAACCACACCTCTAAGCACTATGTCTGCCCATCTCTATATACAGATATATATGAAATGCCCCCAAGGATGGTGATTCCACCACTGCCCTGGGCAGCCCATTCCAATGCCTAAGATCCCTTTCCGTGTCAAGAGCCCTGGCAGAGGCTGCCCAGAGAGGTGGGGGAGTCTCCTTCTCTGGAGACATTCCAAACCCCACCTGGACACGTTCCTGTGGGACCTGCTGTGAGTGACCCTGCTCTGGCAAGGGGTTGTGCTGGATGATCTCCAGAGGTTCCTTCCAACTCCTTGTAATTCTGTGATTAATCTCAAATTATATTTTCACACTGAAATACCACTGCTCTAAGCAGGACTTCTTTGCAATATGCTGCACTACCCCAGGTTTTTTGTGTTTCAGTCCGTTTCTGCCAATAGAAAACCAGCCTTGGGTGTGCATTGGACAGAGGCATGGAAATTGCAAGGGCTGACATTATATTTCATGCTATTATGAACCATATTTTTGTAACTGGGACAGGAAGAAATCTCTTCAATATAAAGACATTATACTATGATTGCTCTGCTGTTAAAAGATTATCTGAGAAAAAAAAAAATACCCTAAATTGTGGGATTGGAATATGTGATTTATATTAATTTCATACTCAAGGAATGAGCAAACATTATACTAAGGAAACTGGAAACTAGAAAATTTAAAGTACTTAATAAAAAGAACAGAAACACATTTCTTGAATAGACTTATTGTTCTTGAAAATGAGAGAAAATAGTAACTATCATAGCTATTCATTGCTCTCTATAAAAGTAAAATATTTTTTTCATTATGAAGAAAATGACTGCAAGGATTTAACTTAAAGTATTTTAATTGACAAAACTAGACCATTTTCCTACCCCTTGAAATAAAAAAAAGCTTAAGAATTATATAGGAGCTTAATTTGTTATTTGAAAAGACTTAACATTTTTCTCTCTAGAGAATTCTCATTTCTCAAGCCATTGATGCTCTATTTCATATACTCCAATGGGTGGGCATGTATGAGCAGGCACATTAACCTTGCGTTATGTGTTATTTGGGGAGAGAAGTGAGGCACACGATGGCTGTATGTCAAAGCAGAGCTCTCATGAGTGTCACAGATCAGTTTCCCTTAATTTCTGCTGTTTGGCTAAGGTTTTCCTAACTATTTGAGGGCCAGATTGTAGGAGTCTTTTGCGTGGATGAACAAAGGCGAGGAGGAAGAAGGACAGTCCTCTTTGTGTGGCCGGTACAATTGCACTTAGTTTAAGGAAGGAAGTGAGGTCCGTGACCCTGCTGTGCTCCGCACTGTGGAGGGTACATCATCCTAAAGGCAAACATTAATTGGAAGCCTGTTTTAGTTAGAAAGGGAAAGACATGAAAATTGGGTGTACGTGAGAGAAGCAGAAGAAAAACCGAAGGGGAAAGGCAGTGGTTAGTGGGAAGCCCAGAGTGTAAGGTTTGTGCTGTTCAGGACTATGGTGAGGGCAGACTTTGGACACGATGTGCTGGGACAACACAACTTTTTCACAACACAACACATTTACCAAACTTTTTGAAGGTCTGAAAGTGCAGAATGCTTGGATGCAGAGCAGCTCTGGATAGATTTGAAGAGAAAGGAAGGAAAGGGAGAATGGGCTTATGTCCACCACGGTTCAGGGCACACAATCCCCCACCCTCTGTTGCAATTTTGGAATCATAGAATGGTTCTGGTTGGAAGCCACCTTAAAGATTACCAAGTTCCAACCCCCTGCCCTGGGCAGGGACACCTCCCACCAAACCAGGTTGCTCCAAGCCCCATCCAGCCTGGCCTTGAACCCCTCCAGGGATGAGGCAGCCTCTGGGCAACCTCTTCCAGGGTCTCACCACCCTCACAGCAAAGAATTTCTTCCTGAGATCTCATCTCAATCTCCCCTCTTTCAGTTTAAAACTGTTCTCCCTCGTCCTATCACTCCACTCCCTGATAATTTTTAAATAAAATATCTTTGAAACAGGTGTCTGATAGATCTTTTCTCTGCCCTGCTGCTCGGCATCCTGTCCCCTCTAAAAGGTATTCTCCACCTGCCCCTTCAAGCTGGATGCAACTACGGTGCTTAAGTCACCTTAATGTACCCTTCTCTTGCCATTGGTGGGAATAATCATCAAAAACCCCCCAGGATTCTGTCTTTTCTTCTCTTTCTTGCTGGTTTTGGTTTTGCTGTCCTTAACCCTCCATCCTGTCTGGAAAGGGTTTTCAGACCCAAGTGTCCTTCAAGAAATATGACCTCTGCAGTGGAATATTACCTGAAGAAGACAGCTGGTTTATTGTCCTTACCTAATGCACTTGTCTCCAAGTACACTTGCATATCTGTTACATATTTAGGCTTTAAGCATTGGGTTTTTTTCCCCCAAACTTGCTGAATTTTGAGATATTCTGGAGGCGACAATTTCTCATAGTACAGAGGCACAAATTGGTGTGAACAGTTCAATTGCCAGCATGGAAGAGAAATTATTACAACCTGCATGGTTTATAAAGTTTTATATCTGGAAATCATATACTCTAATCCCAGCCCCAGGTAATTAATTGGCAGTATGGAGCCAGTTGAGGAAGTGGATGGCTTTTGGTACTCATACACTGGGAGCATTTTACTTCCCAGACGTGTCTGCATCATAACCAAAAGCATCTGAACCTAAAAGATTCTGCAGCATCTTCAGAAACATCAGCGAGCCTGGGTAAAATAGCTGAACCTTGACTCAGCCCCTTAGGAGCTGTTATAAACCCATTTTTGTGAAGCAAAGTAGAAGGATGGGTGGGAAAAAGAAAAACAGATTTTGTCACTCCCGAAATATGCTCAGATTCAACCTTCACTAACCCCATTGTGTAAAACATACTGAAAATTATTAAGAGAAAGCTCACAAGTGTAAATATACTTATTCTCAATGAAATCAACACCATCAAACTGATTTGTAACTATTCCCTTAATACTGCTATAAACTTTACTGCAGTGAAAACACTGGCTATACAGATTGCTTTCCTCTTCCTCAGGATGTGTTTCACCTTTGTGGCATTGCCACTATAAATCTCATGGTCCAACAACCCCTTGTCTGCAAGTGATTTCAAGCACTATCATAAAAACGAAACAGACAGACTTAATTTGAGTTCCAGACTTAAGGAAACTCAACTAAAATATTAGCATAATTTCACTGAAGACGGAGGAAATTGTTAAAATATGTGTATTAGAGAGTGTCTGCAATTTAATACATCTCTTAGCTGGCTCTTGGGTGCCACCCAGTGATTGATTTAGCAGCAGGTTTGAGGTGGTGTCTGTGGTGCACCACAGGCCACGTTAATAAGCAGCGCTGATCACAGGAGATCAGAAACAAGAATGTTAGGAAGTATAAGGAGATTCATGACATGTTAAATCTGAACCTGTGAATAATAAGCTCTAAGGCTGACGGATTTAGTGCTTGGAGAATTTCTACGTGGAACAATACTCCTATTTGTTTCACACAGGGTCTGACTGATCAAGGCAAACATTGTGCATGTTTCTTCCTGAAAGAAATTACAGAAGCTTGTAGTCCTTTGATATGCTGTATTTTTTTCCTTCTGAAAATATGTAGATAGTGTTTGAAGATCATAGTGGTGCTCTGCTTTCCACCAGAATAATACAGACATTTTCATACAGAAAGAGTACATGCTTTCCTGATAATCCTTCTTTACCATTGGAAGAAGTGCTATTTAAAAAAGTAAAAAGGGTGCAATGACAATCTGGTAAAATAAATAGCTGGTCACAGAATCACACAATGATATGGGGTTGGAAGGGACCTCTGGAGATCATCTGGTCCAAGGCCCTGACAAGAGCAGGGTCACCCAGAGCAGGTCCCTCAGGATCGTGTCCAGGTGGGGTTTGAATGTCTCTAGAGACTGAGACTCCACCACCTCTCTGGGCAGCCTCTGCCAGGGCTCTGCCACCCTCAAAGGAAAGAAAATCCTCCTCATGTTTAGATGGAACTTCTTATGTTCAAGTTTGTGCCCATTACCTCATCCTGTTACTGGGCACCACTAAGAAAAAGACTGGCCCCATCCTCCTGACACTCACCCTTTAAGTATTTATAGGTGTTGATCACATTCCCCCTCAGTCTTCTCTTCTCCAGACTAAATAAACTCAAGTCCCTCAGCCTTTCCTCTCCAGGGAGATGCTTCAGGCCCCTAATCATCTTGGTGGTTCCCTGCTGTACCCTCTCCAGAGGTTCCCTGTCCTTCCTGAACTGGGGAGCCCAGAACTGGACACAGTGCCCCAGATGTGCCCTCACCAGGGCAGAGTAGAGGGGGAGGATGACCTCCCTGAACCTGATCCTAAGGTTAAAGAGTCCTTTCCTGGGTGACAGTCTGCCTTTGTCCCAAATAAAGTGGTGGGGCACTGACCACTACACTAGTTCATGGGTCTTCACAGACACCACTTGACAATAATTTACACATATTGATGTAAAAAAGATTTCTCCTGCAGATGGCTATTTAATCTCACCAAAAAGGCACAGTGGTTTCTAACAGATGAGTCAGAAAGACAAGGCATGTTTTTCAAAGAGGAGGAATTGAAGCAACCTCTCTCAAAGCACGGCCGATTGATCAATACTGGAGTTTTAATCGAGGGATAAGATGTCTCTCACCAATCGAGGCTGCAACTGAAACTAGAAGGATGGGTTTGATGAAAGAAGTTGAAGTAAATTACCAAAATGGTAATCTTTGTCTCAAAAAATGTATTGTTTTTTAGAGTTTTACCCTGTTTGTCAGCACAAGGCCTGGCTGTGGTGCCACATTCCGGCATCTCCACAACCCTCTACCCTAAGACAGTTTGTAAAAGCTTAATTTTTCACTTGCTGTTTCTGGTGGTTCCTTGGAAAAGCAGTTTTACTCTCTAAGCTTAAAGTGAAAATCTCTTCTTCTTGGTCTTCTGTTCACATTAGCTGGGGTAGGTAGCAGCTACTAAATTAATAAGTTAATTAAGCACATGTGAATGACAGGAAATGAAAGACTGTGGCCTTGATTTCATACACCATACAACAGCACAGTCTTGTGGTTTCTTAGAGGGCTTAGCAGATTTTATTGGGTGAGGAGACAGCTTCACCTGGAGACTGAATATTGGACATCATGTTTTGAACAGTATTTTCCACTAGAGAAATCAGTTTAATGGAGTAAAATAGAAGCGTGTTTTGGGCTAGTAAGTGGCCAGCGGGTCCAACGTCAGCAGCTTCCCCCTCCAAGTGAAGAAGGAGGTTTTGAATTGAGTACCTCTGGTCTGCAAGGAGAGAACAGGATTCTGTCAGCCTAATCTCATTATACTTGTAGCCATTACAGTCAAAATGAGTTTCCTCTGCCTTAGTTTGGGTTGGAGTCAAAGGCAGTTCTCAGAGGAAAAGGGTCATTACATTAAGGTAGTAAGTTACTAAATTGAGCTTCCTATTATGCTGGGGTATGTACATTCATGTTTTCTTTAACCATAGGGAGATGAGATGAATAATCCAGGTATTGTTCAGTGACTGGAGTCCCACATTTTGTTCTGATGAATGAAATAAGAACAGATAATCAAATGAAATATAGAAAATGTTAATTGTGCGAAAAGTGGACTGGGACCAAGCTCTGATTCAGAATGCCCCCCGCTTTGAGAAGATGCAGCATCAGGCCAGCACTTTGTGGCTCAAGCTCATCTTAAATGAATTGAAATGAATAAATATATGCCACAGTAATCAATAATCTTTTGGCTGTGATCCCGCAAACATATGTGAATAATTTTGTCCATGTGAGTTCAATTAGATTATTCATATGCACAGTGTTAACTCAGATATGCGAGTGTTTGCATTATTGGAATCCCAGTTTATGGATTTTCACGAAGAGCCAAAATCCACAAGGAAAAGCTCAAATACCACAAGTGTTCACACAAGCGAGTATTTGCGCAGAGGAATACAGCCCCGTGGTACTCACCGCATGAAGCTGCTTACGTGCTTCTACATACCTCTCTGCAAAGCAAGAAAGGAGAAGCTTCACATGTTGCAATATCTTACATGCTTAAAATATTTAATTTGATCAAGCACATTTAACTATTAATTAATTTGATGGCCGATGCAAAAGCCTTTTATTAAATCTATAACGGATTTGATATACTATCCCTACATTTTGGGCAATCCCCACAAATTCAGAATGTTTCTTAAATGTGGTTCCCTTTGCATCAAGCTCTAAGAATTTTTGAGCTGTTCCAGTCTGGATTCAGTATAAAGAAATGTGGGTTAATGAATCTCTGATTTAGATGAACACAACATTACCTAGCAGTGACTGATAGCTGCAGCACCCCTTTCCATACCTCTTTACAAATGTGCAAATAATTGCAATATCATGAGTAACCACATTTTTATATTGCAATTTTATCGTACAAAAGTAACTCATTAAAGTGCCTGTTTATTTAAGGTTTCATAACCCCTAGGCTTAAAATAGCTTGCAGGCAGGCAGGGTTAGACGGTGTGACACCTCACTGAAACGTCGGGCTGATGGGATGGGTCAGGCATCCCTGGGACCGGGTCAGCCCCCAGATTGCCCTGTGGCTTGTCATGAGGCTTGGCTTGGTCCTGGGGCTAGGAAGCATGCAGCTCTCATATGAAAGAGGGGCCACAGAGGCCGATGTGGTCCAGAGAAGGGGAATAGAGCTGGTGAGGGGTCTGGAGAACAAGTCATATGAGGAGAGGCTGAGGGAGCTGGGGGTGTTCAAGCTGGAGAAAAGGAAGACCAAGCACAGATCAAAAGATGCCTTGTTAGCAGATCCAGAGAGATCATTCTACCACTTCACTCTGCTTTGGTGAGAACTCACCTGGAGTCCTGTGTGCAGGGCTGGAGGCCTCAAGGTAGGAAGGACATGGACCTGATGGAGTGGGTCCAGAGGAGGGCCACAAAGATGATCAGGGGGTTGGAGCACCTTTGCTCCGAGGACAGGCTGAGGGAGCTGGGGTTGTTCATCCTGGAGAAGAGGAGGCTCCGGGGAAACCTAAGAGCAGCCTCCCAGTACCTGAAGGGGGCTACAGAAAGGCTGGGGAGGGTCTGTTTACAAAGGACTGCAGTGACAGGACGAGGGGCAATGGCTTCAAGCTGGAGAAGAGCAGATTTAGATTGGATATTAGGAATAGGTTCTTTACTCTGAGGGTGGTGGAGCACTGGAACAGGTTGCCCAGGGAGGTGGTTGAGGCCTCTTCCCTGGAGATATTCAAGGGGAGGCTGGAGGATGCCCTGGTCAACCTGGTCTAGTTGGGGGCGTCCCTGCTGACTGCGGGAAGGTGGGACTAAATGACCTTTGGAGGTCTCTTCCAGCCTGGACAATTCTATGATTCTATGATTCTAGGATTCTAGGATTCTACGATTCCACCTATTTGGAGGTAGCCACAAATACTGTTTGGCCTCAGTGTTTCACCGTCAGCCACAAGTAACTTAAATAGGTGAGGTAAAGACTCTGTGAATTCCTCAGCAGCATATATTTTGGATCAAATTGATATTAAATCATTGTTTATCCTTGAGAAATACTTTGTTAGCAAGAAACTTTCCCCCTCTCTCTCCAACATCTGCTAACTGAAAACGCTGAAGTCTTTTTTTTCCCTTTCCCAGTCTTTCAAACTAATATTGATTTTTGCTTCAGCTAAAAATAGTTCAGTGGGAAAATGTCATTCAGAGGTGCCAGCTGACTAAAGAAGAGAAAGGATAACATCTCATAAAACACACAGCAGAACTGAAAATTAAATTTTGATAGCAGTCTGCTACTCTCGGTGGATCATGTTAAATTTTACATGCAAGGAAGTAAGTGAGAAAAAATATTGCTGATTCCTTTTCATTCTACAGCAGAGGAAAATTTTGTTGGAAAGACTGTTTCTAAAACTGAAAAAACAGCAGATTTATTTTAGTTTTGTCTACCAAGATCTGTACATTTCCTGGTAACTTTACAGCGAGGCGTACTGAAAAGGCACCAAATTCAGTATGGTCTGACCCTCACTCTGAGAGGTTTTGGGTAAGGTTGGTGTGTATTTAAAGAAATAATCATTTTACTAGAGCACTACACTGCATCTGCTCCTACCACCAGGATATTTGGTACCACACAAGATCACCATTCCAGTGCCATTAATTGTTGTCTGTGCTGTTCATTGAAAGCTTCTTCCAGAACAAATCTCCATCGTTGTAGGAATAAGGCTTCCTCACTCATCACAGAATCACAGAATGATATGGGGTTGGAAGGGACCTCTGGAGATCACCTAGTCCAACCCCCTGCCAGAGCAGGGTCACCCAGAGCAGGTTGCACGGGAATGTTCCAGGTGGGTTTGGAACATTTCCAGAAGAAGGAGACTCCACCACCTCTCTGGGCAGCCTCTGCCAGGGCTCTGCCACCCTCACAGGGAAGAAGTTCCCCTTCATGTTTAGATGGAACTTCTTCCATTCAAATTTGTGCTCATTACCTCTTATCCTGTCACTGGACAGCTTCAGTTGCTGCACCCTGACCTGTCTTGGCTGGTATCTTCCTTGGAGACAGAACAACAAACTGTGTTCAAAACAAGGCTTTTTCTCTATGAGTAGGACAACCCTGATGGCAACAAGGTTCACTCTGTTCAGGTCATTCCAGCAACAAGTAAAGTGTTTCCCAGCAGCATGCAGTGTGCCCTGACTCACTTCTGTTATGTTTTGCTTTGCATTTTCAGCTTTCTCCCAGAAAGACAAGTGCAGGCAGAGGTAATTTCCAGAACAAAGCTCCTTCCCTGTAGGAATAAGGTACTGGCAATTAGCTTCATAGAATCATAGAATGGTTAGTGTTAGAAAGGGCCTTGAAGATCATCCAGGCCCAACCCCCCTGTCCTGGGCAGGGACACCTCCCACCAGACCAGGTTGCTCCAAGCCCCATCCAGCCTGGCCTTGAACCCCTCCAGGGATGGGGCAGCCACAGCTTCTCTGGGCAACCTCTTCCAGTGTCTCACCACCCTCACAGCAAAGAATTTCTTCCTAATGTTTCATCTAAATCTCCCCTCTTTCAGTTTAAAACCATTCCCTTTCTTCCTGTGGCTCCCCTCCCTGATCAAGAGTCCCTCCCCATCTCTCCTGGAGCTCCTTTAGGGACTGGAAGGGGCTCTAAGGTCCCCCTGGAGTCTTCTCTTCTCCAGGCTGAACAACCCCAACTCTCTCAACCTGTCCTCACAGCAGAGGTGCTCAAGCCCTCTGATTATTTTCATGCTCCTCCATGTATGACACAGCTGGAAGATTCCCATCAGAAGCAAAGATCAGCTGAGCAGACTGTAAAGCATAACTCCATTTTTACATGCTCAGAATGTAAATTTTTGCTCTAAACACATATTTAAGAGTGTATTCCTTAGTATGACCAACCATACAGAAAGTGTGAAGGATTTCAGTTCATATTTATGTTTTTCAGAGGAACAAAAACCTACCAGGAGGTAGATATTTTTCTGTATTCTCAGATCAATCTGTTGGGCCCATCTGAAAAGAATGCAGAATTAACATGAATCTGCATATTGCAGAATCGGTATGAAAGGCTATATAAATCTGCACACATCACTTATAGGTTTATTGGAACAGCATTAAAAGCAATGAAAACAGACAAATGTTTATCTGCTGAGTGATACTGACAACTTGCACCTTTGAATGTTTTGGCTGTGAAGGCTGACAGTGATAAATCACTTTCCAACAGCTGTGGACAGCTGTTTAAGCCTGGGGTCTAGAGAGCTTAATTGGGGAAGTGTGTTATAAAATTAAAGTGCCAATGGCTCATTAAGTTACGTGGCGATTTTGTGCGGCAGGCCAATAACACGGCATTCCAGGCTTTGGGAAAGGACATGCCTAACTCTCTGTTAATTAAGGGCTTGTCGAAGAATGTGTGTTGGCCAAACTGCAGTGTTTTCCTAGGAGATCATCTGTGAAAGAAGCCTCAGAGGGAGAAGCTATTTAAGAGTTTATTGTAGCCAGAGCAGATTTCTAACCCTTCATATACTGGTGCCCTGGGCACCTTTACCTTGTTTATAAGCTACTGGGATACCTTAGATGCAGAGACAGGACTCTCAAACCTGGTGTAATAAATAACCATTTCTCTGGAAAGATTAAATCACAGAATACCACAGAATCACAGAATGCTCTGGGGTTGGAAGGGACCTCTGGAGATCATCCAGTCCAACCCCTTGCCAAAGCAGATCCCCCCAGAGCAGGTCCCACAGAAACATGTCCAGGAAGGGTTTGAATGTCTCCAAAGACAGAGACTCCACCACCTCTCTGGGCAGCCTCTTCCAGCACTCTGCCACCCTCACAGGAAAGAAGTTCCTCCTCATGTTGAGATGGAACTTCTTATGTTCCAGTCTGTCCCTGTTACCTCTTCTCCTGTCCCTGGGCACCACTGAAAAAAGAGACTGGGCCCATCCTCCTGAAAATCCCCAAACAACCAAAACCTATACCCCAGAAGTTAATGCACCCCACCACCATAGGGAGGATGACAGGTTTTCCACAGTAACCAGAGGACTGAAAAACAGAGGTACAAGGGAAGTGAAGGGTGGAGGAAGGGAAGTGTATTACAGCCACAAGGATTATTTGCATGAATGTATTGTCATCGTACAAGGCACAGGTGATAGGACAAGAGGAAATTGGGCTCAAGTTTTCCAGGGGAGCTTTAGATTGGATATTAGGAAAAATTTTTACATGGAAAAGGTGCATTAAACATTCTTAAAATGCTTACTTGCATTGTTTGGGATTTTCCCTGTTCCCCATTTCTGCCAAAGCCATTGACAGCATTTAGCTGGGTGCTTTATTAAGGTGGGAAGTTCAGCAGCTATTTCTCCGCTTGCCTCATTCCAAAAAACTTTTGCTAATAAGGCCAACAGGCAAAGACATCTTGCCTAGAGTTATTAGACTCTTTATATCAAGGATACTCACACTTACCTGATTATTAATATGAAATAATCCAGTGATTTCAGTGCAGTTAGTCAGGATCTATATGAAGAGAACCGGGCTTGTCCTGATTCTGCTGAGTATGCAGCAACAAATGGGATGCTTGAAGGTGCTTGAATGAAGGTGTTTTAATGAAGGTTAGAAACCATGGCTGTCATTCTGCAAAACTGTAACAGGATGGGAAAAGTATGGATTATTTCTGCATATAAGAAAAGAATGCCCTCTGCAAATTGGTTATTGACTGCCTTGCCAGCAGACTCTATATCAATTTTATTGTTAAGTGCAAGACTGGTTCTACTAATGAATTTGAAGCATCGTGCTCCTGCCTAGAAAATCTGAAGTTGCTTCAGCTTAAAAAGAAGAAACTTTTATAGAACCTAAGGACTGTTTTTAATTTATTGCAGTCTTTCCTGTATAACTAACTCTGAAGAGTCTATTTCTTCATGAGTCTAAAGACCAGCCAAGGTGTTTGTTCACACCTTGCAGTTGTGTGAGCTATTTAAGCTTGATGGAGCAGGTCTGAAGGAAGGCCACAAAGATGATCAGGGGGTTGGAGCACCTTTGCTCCGAGGACTTGGAGATATCCAAGGTGAGGCTCGAGGAGGCCCTGGGCAACCCAGTCTAGTTGGGAGGTGGACTAGATGATCTTTGGAAGTCCGTTTCGGCCTGGACCATTCTATGATTCTTTAATTTATTGCTGTCAGAGCAGTGTTTCAATGGATAAATTGTAAACAGTTTCACAGAAGGTAAATTAGTCCTTTGGAGCCATCTAATTATAGCAGTTCTGTGTTCTACCCAGAATTTAGAAAGATATTACACAAAATTAACCGTAATACTGAAGAAGGTATGTTAAATATAAAGTTATTTTATCACTGAGGGGAACATATATTACTCCAGTTTTTCAGTTTTAACCTTTCTATATTGTGACAGTCAGCCTGGTGGTTGCTAAGAGCTGGCTGAGCTCCTTCCCTGGGGGATTCACTGATGCATCTCTAATCGACTGGCGACATTGCTGGTGAACAATGCAAGCTAGAAATATCTGCACCTCTGGCAAACATCTGGCGGAATGACATTTGGGTTGGCATTAGTTACAAAGCTCAGTGCTGCAGTATGTAGCCATCCTCCCTCCCTACTGGGCTTTCTGCCCAGTATTTTCAAGGCAGAGGATGTAGCCATGGTCATATCTTCCCTGGCCTTTAAACTTTGGGCTGGTACCAAGGTCTGACTTGCTGGTGACCATTGGTATCTGTATTTGAAACTCTCTCAGAGGGACACCCCGGGTCCCTCAAGGAATAATTTGAGCCCTGTCATTTCTTACAAGAGCTACCGTCACCTCCCATGGAACCAGGGAGTCAGGATTTCAGTATTAAAGGTGTGTCAGGTCAAGGCTTTTGCATCCTGTATTTGCTAACTAACAGTCTCCCAGCAAAGAAAAAACACAGCCCAGCTCTGTTTCACTACAAATAACATCAGTCAGCTCAAATCTCTTTCAGCAGTGAATTAATCTAATCTTTTCTACTCTGTGCTGACATAGATGAAGAGCTGTCATGGGGACATGTAATTCATCTCAGGCGAAGGACTATAATGAACTGATGAGAGGCACAAACCGCTTAAAATGGTACTGCTCTTTTGCAAGCAAAGGTCTGACAATGGGCTAAGTTTCAGTGTGTCTCACTCTGTTATTTTCCATCCATATTTTCCCACCCTTTCTTTAAGGAAGGAAGAGCATCCTCTCGGTGGGTTGGGCAGGTCTGTACGGGCACCTGAATTTTGTTTGCAGATGGTCCTCACTCTGGCCAAAGCGTCTAACAGGGACAGAAAGCAGATATTTAGCCAAGCATATTCTGTAGGCTGAATTTTGGCTGAACACTGCAAAACAGGGATGCAGCAGCCTCTTACAGCTCAGGTCACCAGGAGCAACCAAGCACTGGGCATGCCTCAGTGTAAAAAGTATATGTCCTCAGTTATATTTGGGTTTACTAAAGAATGTGTGTTGCATTCCACATAAGTCATGGTTTCAGCGTTCTGTATTTTCCATCTCACTGTAAGTTATTAAGAGGACCTCGATTTTCACTTTCAGAAATATTAAAAAGAAATAGACTTTCCAGCTATTGTAATACATTGTAAAAAAAAATAAAATCTCAGAATTCTCTGTGAGTACAACAGAGGAATTTGCAGGTGTTTCAGCAGCCTGAGTATACCCAAGAATATCATAAACTGGAAAATCAACTAAATATGTCTAGTGTTCTGGGTTAAAAATATATCTATGTTAAAGAAAATTAACATGAAGATAAAAATTCAAGTTAAGAATAGCACCAGTAAAAAGGATATTAAAAGAAAAAAGGGGCAATAATAAAAAAAATAATACATTTTCCAGCTTTGCCAAGCGAATTGGAAAGGAAAGTGGGGAAAGCAATAGAGTTGCTTAAAGGTCAAGTTCAACTTTGGGGCTCTAACCATATTCACCTTCAGTTATGTTTGCTCTTGAACTGGGGAACTTCAAAAGATCAGATTGGTGACTGACGTCACGCAGGCAGAGCGGCACTAAGGCTGCTTAAGCTGATTTTGATGCTATTTGCCAAGATTCTGCTATCACCATACTTGGCAATATCCGAACAAAACCAAGCATGGCTTCCTGGGCAACTGGCAACGTTTTTAGTATAAAAGAGCATCCTGAGCTGTAATCCTTTTCATTTTTACTTGACTCGTTTCAACCCAGGCTTGGAAGTTTACACAAAGGGATTTCCACAGTCTTCCTGAGGGAATAATACTACGATGTATCCCTACACCGAGAGGCAAACTCAACAGAAACAGGTTAAATGTGTTGTTGGCTCCATCCACCTCTCTGTGTGGTGGGACACGTGTACCCAACATGACAACCTTTCTAAAGCACTTTGCTGCGGTGGCAGCAATGGAGCAAGGTCTTTGTTTCACTGATCTACCCCTGTTCTGACCACAAAATCATCATCTTTTTTATTCCCCTCCCCAAGTAGGTTTGTAATTCTCTGCTAAAAATGTTCCTTTTGTAATGCAAGGAGTAAACTGCACTCCAGGAATCAAAACAGTCTAAATCATGCACATATTTAAAAGAAAAGAAATGTGTGACAAAAAGATATGTGTGTTGAAACAACAGTTTCATAGATACCTAAAACTAACAGAATTAGAGAGGACATCGACTTTCAAATGTTGTCAGTTGGAGCAACCTATTCTTTTTTACATCTAAATTACAGCATTTATGTACACTCAGAAATTTTCCCATTAAATCACTATTTAAGCACAACAGAGCTTTGAAGGACACTTCTGCAAACTAAAAGAAAATCTCTCTTTCGTGGTTTTACTACTTTTTCTCCGGCACAATGTCAATCATTCTTCTCTCAGCAGTCACTAACCAGGTTATTTGTGTGTTTCCACACTGCTGCATCACAAAACATCATGCCCACTTGCCTGAAAAAGATAATATCTAACACATATGGAGACTGCCTTTGATCTCCACGGTCTATCTAGAGGTCACAGACCTGCCTTCTCCTCTCCCTCACTTCAAATAGCCCCTTTCATTTACTGTGAAACTAAACATTGGAAAGACAAAGGCAGGAAAATAAAGGCCTTGATTTAGTAGCGCTTGTGTGTTTGGCTATTTCAAGGTAGATTTTAGTCTCTCAGGTCACGTTATTAATTGCCCTGCATTTCTGCATCATGGCATAGTGTATTTGTTTTCATGCATGCAGCCTTCAAAATTCAAGCTGCTTTTTAAATCAATATGTGCCTTGTTCATGACTAAATGGCCATTAAGAGCCTACTAATCAATTTGCAATCCTCAGCACTGAATCCAGCTCTGTGTGAATTGCATGGGAAAGTTTGGTAATTTGACTCAGTTTTTGGAAAATAGATTTGCATTCATTAACGTGAAGATGTTAATGTAGCAGACGTACATTGAGTCATCTTGCAAACTCTGGTGAAGGTAGGTCTGGCTGGGAGGGTGAAAGAAAAATGTTGCTCCCTTGGAAATCACAAGGGTCTTAGGGAATAAAAGACTCTTCTCCCCTATCTCAAACTACAAGTGAATGATTATGTAGCAAATGTTTGCTGAAGGAACAAAAATAATTCATATGCAAAAAACAGACGTGTTTCAGTTACAACTACTTTTGTTCTTACTAAGGGCTGCTTCAGAAAGTCATGTAGGTACCTAAAGAAGGATTTGAGCAACACGTAGTCATGCGAGATCAAAACTCTAGTCTTCAAAATCACTGCTCTGCTATGGCCCTACCGTAACGACCCCTCGCTATTGACCCTACAGCTCTGCAAGTTCTCCATGTTTTCACTCTGATGCTCATAACCTCCTCAGTTATCACCACTCCAATTACATTCTGACACTTTGTACACTCTATAAACAAGGGGCTTATCTGCTTAACTCCCTTCAAGAAGTCAACCTAGCACTGACAAAACCCATCACTAACCCGTGTCTCCAAGCACTATGTCTGCCCAGCTTTTAAATACGCTCAGGGATGGTGACTCCACCACTTCCCTGGGCATCCTGTTCCAATGCTTGATAACCCTTTCGTGGAAAAATTGTTCCTAATATCCAGTCTGAACTCCCCTGGCACAACTTGAAGCCATTTCCTCAATGCTTTCTCTAATTTGGTGCCTGTTGAGAGAGATGATCATCTTCACTCCTGTCCTCGGCTGTCTGCTGTCTCCTTGAAAATCAAGCACCCAGCACAGAGAGCTGGAACACATCTGGGAGATGGTACCCCAGAGCAAGCACAACGCATTCAGCACTGCATCGCCTGTGTGATGTTCTGCATCTGTTTCTAAGAGACCAGAAGGAAGGTGGGCAGATGTAATGCTGTCTGGAGAATCTGTGCTTGTGTGTGCTCTATGCAAGAATCTGCATTATACCAAGCAAATGAGTCTTCCCAGTCAGCAATAGGAAAAGATACAGTTCTACAACAGAAAAAAAACCCCAAAATATTTCCACTGTAGAACATTTACTTCTTACATCTCCTGCTTTACACAGAGCTGGATACTTTACATAGAGCTGAGACCCCACCTGGAATACTGTGCCCAGCTTTGGAGTCCTCAGCACAGGAAGGACATGGACCTGTTGGAACTGGTCCAGCGGAGGCCATGAAGATGCTCAGAGGGCTGGAGCACCTCTCCTATGAAGACAGGCTGAGGGAGCTGGGCTTGTTTAGCCTGAAGAAGAGAAGGCTCCAGGGAGACCTTACAGCATCCTTCCAGTATCTGAAGGGAGCTACAGGAGAGCTGGAGAGGGACTCTTTGTCAGGAAGTGGAGTGACAGGACAAGGGGTAACAGTTTTAAATTGGAAGAGGGGAGATTTAGGCAATCTTTGCTGTGAGGGTGGTGAGACCCTGGAAGAGGTTGCCCAGAGAAGCTGTGGCTGCCCCATCCCTGGAGGGGTTCAAGGCCAGGCTGGATGGGGCTTGGAGCAACCTGGTCTGGTGGGAGGTGTCCCTGCCCAGGGCAGGGGACTGGAACTTGATGGTCTTGAAGGTCTCTTCCAACTCTAACCATTCTATGATTCTATGGATACAGCTTTATTCCTCTGGCCAACCAACAAATCAGAGCTATTTCTGCTCGTGTCTCACGAACCTTCTGGGAAAGTTGGCTGAATGCAAGTTTAAAGCTGGACAGACCTGGAAATATCTACAGCTTGCTGGAGATAATAAAATTTCAGATGCATTTGTTTTTCACGATAGAGATAATTGTTCTTTCTTTAATTTACACCAGACATCTCTTTTTAACTCTTAGTCAGTACATTTCCAAGCCCATCACTTCTGGATTAAGCCAGGCAAGAGGTGTCAGCAGCTGATCCTAATGACACACCGTCAAACTTTGCTGATGAAAGCAAAATCTGAAGTAACATTAATACTTTAAGTGGTATAGATTGTTCTCCGTGATATTTAAGCACATTAAGGGAATGGCTGAAGAAATAGTTGATGAATTTCAATGTGAGCAAATGTTAAATGATGTATTCGAGAGCTAAAAATAGTAGTGCTGCCTGTACATTGCTGAGTAAAGAGTGGAATGCAGAGATGAGTGAAGGGAACCGAGTGGGTTGGAAGCACATAAGTGAGGATGGAGAATGTTGCTCATCTGCAGTAAAAAAGCTTCATATGATAAAAAGAGAAGCCCTGCTTGGAGAATCTCCTCTGAAGATTTTGCATCCAGATCTGATCTAACAAAATGTGAGAAAACATCAACAGAAAGACTGGAAAATGAGTAGAGGTTAGTGAGCCAATGACTGATTTTTTAGAGCTTAAGCCTAATATGCAGATTATACCCAAAGGAAAAAAATAACAAAAATAATTAAAGTCATGGGAACTGGAGGGACCTCCATATGAGGAAAGATTAAGTATGCTGTGACTATTTTGTTTGGAAAGTAAAAGGAAGTAGGGCATCAGAATTAAAAATAACAATAGCTAGAAAGCAATGTAGTCCTTCCAAAATTTAAAGAATGAAAAATAATTAAAGCCCAGCAGATATGGAAGAGTGAGCTTAATATACTATTCATGCAAATAACAAAATCAACACCCTACAATAATAACCATATATAATAACCATAATGCTATTTTTAAAAGTTATTCAGTAAAATCAGAAAGAAAAATAAACATACATGAAGAACACAGAAATTTTCTGCTTCTGGAACACAAGGACAAAACCAGAAAAGACAAGGAAAGAGATTCTGCCTTCTCCATGCAGGAAAATTGGCATTTAAAGGCAGTTTTCAGCATGAGATGACATTTTTGAAGACAAGATAGCTGCAGAAAGTAACCCCAACATTCATATATGAGCAATTAACTTTCTCATGGCCTAGGAAATGCATCCTTTCATGCTATGGGTCATTCAACATAGATTTAAACTATTTTCTATTTTAATATAGTTAATCCAGGTGCTATTTTGCCACCATTTCTAAATGAGAGTGACATAGACACGAAAAATCAAAACCACTATCTGTAAGCCCTTCACATTTTTCTGATGCCCTCTGAAAGGAAGAAGATCAACAGTAAATGTGAAAATAATATTCCAAAACTAATGAAAAAAGACAAAAGAAGTTTATATCCCATGCTAGAAGCGCAAACCTAAAACCTCAATTTATATCAAGTATGTTCGATATGAAATGTGCAAAGTGCTGCAGGACCAGTTTGAGGTGGTCAGTGGGGAGTTATTTCCAGTAGCTTTAATTCACGTGGGAAGGTCTCCACCTCTGGGAATCCTGCTATACAGTATGAAGCAGAATGCAAAAGCCTTGTTTACAGTTCCATCTCCGGAGAGAGAGAGAGTTCATTGAACTTGTTACTGAACTTTGCAGAAGAACCCACGATCAGCAACACACCATCCACGTGTGATCAAATGATACCAAAATTTTCTCAATGTTTTGTGGCTGAGACAGAAAGTAGCAGAATTACTGGGACGAGGGGTTACATTTTCAAGGTGAATAGGGCAGACTGTCCCATAACAAGGCAGTTAATAGCATGCGCCAACTGCTCCGAGCATTGATGTCCTGCTCATAAGAAAGTGTATATCAGAAGTCAAAAGAAAGGACTCTGTCTCTTCTTTTTGCTCCTGACTTTGTACATCAGCAGCTATTCCAAATTATTGCTGGTTTTGTTTCCTCCTTATCTCTTTACTTTTGTTTTTCATTGCTGAAAAAGAAAAGCCTTAGCCATTTCCGGCTGATTTCCCGCTGGAGTCGGTCTTATGCAATCACTGTGCCTGAATGTGTGTTTAAATCTGAATTTCTGTTTCCCTCTCCTTTGCAGAGCAGCTTCTGCACCTGCTGCCTGATTGCAGTCAAGCCTGGCAAGTGAGCAGTAGTCTTAGGATAATTAAGTTCCTGCAAATATTATATGCAGATACATAAAGGTCTGGTAAGTGCCTCGAGTGAGGGACAGTTTGCAGCAGAGCGTATCAGTCACAGGAGCATACACGTATGACAGAGATCTCATAAACAAGTCTATCAGATTTCTAAGTCAATCAAAATCTAGAAGACGATAAACCTCATTAGCTCTGGCTCAAGAGAACCACTTGTTCTAACAGCAGGCTGTGGGTGCCCCTGTTTAGACATGATTTCCCTACTTGGGCTAAATGAAGAAGCACAAATCTCTCTCTTCAAGCCAGATGTGCATATTGGTGATGTTGTCCTGCTGCTCTTCATACCCACTGCTTTGTGCATCCCGAAACAGAGCAGGGAAATAAACGCATAATACACAAAGTTTGATGTCAGCTGAAACAAAGGAACCTGCTACGGAACAATAAGCAATATATGTACATGCTCTGGATTCTGTCAATTCAAACGTCAATTCTGACAAAAAATTTCAAAGGTGGTGCAGGTCCAAGTCCATAACACAGTAAAGGTGTTTTATTTCCAAAACATCCACTATATAAATTAAAAATTACTAACAAGAATTTGTCAGGGTTGATAACTTCCAACTCAGTCATGAAGATTCATAGAAAATCACAGAATCATACAATGGTTTGGGTTGGAAGGGACCTTCAAGATCATCCAGTTCCAACCCCCTGCCCTGGGCAGGGACACCTCCCACCAGACCAGGTTGCTCCAAGACCCATCCAGCCTGGCCTTGAACCCCTCCAGGGATGGGGCAGCCACAGCTTCTCTGGGCAACCTCTTCCAGGGTCTCACCACCCTCACAGCAAAGAAGTTCTTCCTGAGATCTCATCTAAATCTCCCCTCTTCAGTTTAAAACCATCACCCCTCATCCTATGGCTCCCCTCCCTGATCAAGAGTCTCTCCCCATCTCTCCTGGAGCCCCTTTAGGGGTCTTAAAGCCCCTGGAAGGGGCTTTAAGGTCTCACTCCACCTCTCTCATTCTCTCTCCAAAGCAGAGGTGCTCCAGCCCTCGCAGCATCTCCATGGCCTCTTCTGGACCCATTAATCCAGTTCTGAATCAGAAGGCTTTTAGTTTTGCCCATCTCACAGCAGTTGGGCTGTGAACACAGGGCTGCAAGGAGCTTCTTGAGCCATTAAAACCCACACATACAGCATAGCCCGTGTGTCATCCTAAAGAAGGACCCTGGCTCAAAAGGTCACTAAGAGTCCAGCTGCCACAATGCACTCGATCTGTACATGAGCAGCAAGGCTGAGACACTGGGCTGGATCTGCTCGTGCTGGAGGGAGGTCACTGCAAGTGAGACACCCCCCCTCACCCCTCCATTGCACACCCAGGTACCTGCTCTGTCCCCAGGGCCAGCTGCATAGACAGGGCAGGGATGTGTTGCCTTTAACAACTAACATTTTTTAAAGAATCCTATGCCTTTTTGGCCAAAATATATTTAAAGACCAATTTGCACATTTATTCTTGTGACGACATTGCTCTTCTCTGTTCTACCTCCTTGATGATTATTTACACCCTGCAAAGCATCCCACTGGCAGTTGAGGCCTCTGTTTCTGACAGATGGCTTGCTAAAATCAGCTCCTGTTAAAATTTAGCTCCTGGAGCTAAATGTTTACACGGGGAAAGATTTTACCGAGTGGCTGCACACTGTTTCCCTTGCTATGACTACGATGATTAAAACTTAACAGCAGATCTGTCTAAACTCCCCAAGATGGTAGACTGCAAAGGGGACACCAGAAGGCTGAATGTGGCAATCTCCTTTTTCTTCCACATGACTATCATTAAAACAACACGTAATTAGCCTCAGCAGGGTGAAATGGACATGCATCTGTGCTCCAAACAGGTACCTGGAGATGTACATGTCAGGTGATGGAGATGCCTCCAGCCATGGATTGGGTTGTGACAGGGATAGCCACAGGTTTCTTGGGAAAGGGTGGCCACGAGCAGGCTGTGGGACAGCGCAAACAGCAACAAGTTGTATTAGCCCACTAATGCTGAGTTTCCCCTTGTGGACTCCTGCTTTACTGATGATAACAGCCAAAGAAAAGAAGACAAATATCCTATATTGCAATGCACAACCCTGTTTTTCACATATACCTTTGAGGTTCTTAATGGCTCCTTCTTCCCTAGTTCAGTGAGGAGAGGTCAACCTATCTTCCGCCTTTATCTTCCTCCTCTTCTCCTTCCTGTCAGAAAGATTAAAATAATGTAGTCATTGTTAGCTAAGAAATTCTTGCTGGCCGTAAGATTATTATTCAATCAAGGAAACCTTGTTTTTGTCTTGCTTATTTCCTGTCATTGCACTACCTTCAACAGAGCATTTTCATCGAAACAAGCAAAGTGAACAAGGTGGCAGGGGAATAGTTGTTTTTACCTTTCAAAACAAATGAGTCATTTCAAGTATGGATTGAAGTGAAGGGAAATTCTGTTTATTTTGTAACTCAGAGAGTGGAAACCCGTGGAAACCCCATTTTGCAGAACTACTCACCATAAACAGCTCCCCCTACACCCCCCAAAAAAGGTAGCCACTGATAAATAATTTTCCCATAGCTACAAAACTGATTTGTAGAAGTTAAATTGTTCATGGCTAATCAGACTAATCTGAGGGAGAGGAAGTTTACCCTCCATTTCCCAACAGATTCTCTTTAATTTTGCAGTCACATTGACAGGTGGCCTCATCACTCAGGCATTACAGACCACCTTGAAGATATCAGCACCGCTGGCCTTTGAAGTCAGAATAATCAACAAGCCATTTGATACCCTATCAGATGAAATGGCCCTGTCAGGAAAGGCTGGCTCTCAGGTGTACTGATTGTCTATCGAAAGGAGATAACTTGATACAGTTTACCAAGGTACAGATTCACAGACCTCGTGGGATGCTATAACAGATGTCTCTTTAGATGCACTTCTTCACAGCATCTCTTAAAAAAAAAAAAATATTCCCAAGCCACTTTTTACAGAAATTATAGTGCTCCAATTTCCTGTCTGCAATATTCCCACAAGACTCCAAATTCCTGTGAAGATATGCAAATGTATTAGCTATGGTTGGGGTCACAGATGCACAGATTCATGTGTTACATCCATGTATAAATCCGGTCAAAGCCTTACTTACTTCAGATCCTGGATATTAGACATTATTAGGAAAGTCTCTATTGTTTTACAAGAGCTAACATTCTGGAAGCTGCTGGAATCTGGCACAATATTATTTTTAGAAAAGGACAATTATTTTTATTTTCTTTAGGATTATCTACAGTAGTAGGAGAGTTTTTTTCTCAGCTTACTTTGAGCCCTCGGTATATGTTGTTATCCTTGATTCTAATAATATGACATGCACTCACCAAATATATCTTATAGAAGTCAAGTAGTTTGGCAGAAACCAAATTTTAAAAATCATTACCTTAAACACCACTTTCACAGGCCCATATAAATGTTTATTTTCAGAACTGAATTTGGCTGGAAAGATTCAAGTGTTTTTCAAACCTGTAGTGAGACTGTGAATCTGAAAACTACAAAGTTTTGGGGTTTTTTTTCAGTTCTAACAAAATTTCAGCTATTGAGGTTTAGCGATGAAATTCCTTCTCAACGAACTAATATTTTGTAACGTCTCCAAAATGATGGGGTTTTATGGGATTCTTCTAAAAGTTAAAGATCATTCATTTGTGTTTAGGGTGAGTTGGAGCTGAAAACAAAAAATTAAAAAATATGCTGAAAAGAATGTTGAACATCTTATTGTTTAAACAAGCTTTTGACTAATCCATAAGGTTTACGTGGGCAGAAGCGAATAAAAATATATGTTGCAGCAACAGCAGTAGTTTATGTCAGGGGCTGAGAATGATATGCTGTGGCTGTGTCTATTTATACAACGGGCAGGAAACTCTCTTTTCCATGAAAGACTCTGGCTTGTTTTAATTAGCAATTATTCATCAGGAACAATCACAGAATATTCATCCAGCAGTAAATGGTCTATTGGGTGTCATTAGAGCGGTCCAAGGACTTAAAGCCACCCCTCTCCTAGTGTGCAGGTGTGTTGGGTCTTGCAGCCTCTGTGCAGGATCACAGATCACACTGGAGTCTCTGGCAAAGGACGGCTGCTCTGATTTATTAGAGCTTTGGAAACAGTATTGCTCCTGTTATCTACACATAATCCCTTAAATTTGTTTGACAGCTAAAGCCTGAAGCAACACCACCAGACAAATCTCCAAGTATCAACTTTGATGCTGCCAATGAATACAGAAAGGAAAGGAAAGAAGGAAAACTGGAGGGGGAAAAAAAAAAGAAAGTAAAATTAAGGACCTGAAATACAGATCACTTTCCTCAGGGGAAGATTAATAACCATTTTCATTGAGCTGGATTAATGATCTTTAAGCAACTTGCTTCTGCTAGTAATTATTCTTCATAATCTCGTCTCTCCTAACAGCCAGTTTCATGGTAAATGATGTACTGGAGATTTTCTGTGCAGGGTAAAAAATAAATCAAGGGAACGTATCCAGGCAAACCTTCTGCAAAGATGGAATCGCCAGAGCAGTTCTGTGGATTGACTGCAAGGGAGACTTGTCACAGAGGCCTGGAGTGGAGCAGTTGCTGATTGCAGTGAAGATTTATCAGAGGGGAATTCGGTGCACTACATGCAACTCAACGTCCCTGGTGGGCAGATTACGAGCCCCTGTGCTCACATCCTACTGCCCAAATGATGCACACGACAGATAAGTAGGGATGAAAACGAGGAACGTGTTACGGATTTATTTTAGACAAACTTTTGTTGATGAGTCAGATTGAGGATATTTAGGTAAAATGTAGAGAAGTAGTGCATAAAAAAACATAATGAAGAATGGGACACAGAGGCTGCTTAGGAAAGACAGGCAAAAGTGACAAGAAGGACAAGGGAGAACAGTTTTAAACTGAAAGAGGGGAGATTTAGATGAGATCTGAGGAAGAAATTCTTTGCTGTGAGGGTGCTGAGACCCTGGAAGAGGTTGCCCAGAGAAGCTGTGGCTGCCCCATCGCTGGAGGGGTTCAAGGCCAGGCTGGATGGGGCTTGGAGCAACCTGGTCTGGTGGGAGGTGTCCCTGCCCAGGGCAGGGGGTTGGAACTGGATGGTCTTTAAGGTCCCTTCCAACCCAAACCATTCCATGATTCTATGATTAATGAGGGAGCAATGACACAGATGGTGGGAGTTAAAGAATAAGGACAGTCATAGAAAGTCAAACAGATTGCTCCAGCCCTGTGTTGTTGCCAAAAGTGGCCAGCAGTAGGTGTCAAGAAATTATCTAAAAAAATGTAAGTGTGGAGTTATTCTTTCCAAAACACATTTTTGCCAGTGAGCTATAACTCATGGACTGCCCAAGGGATTGGAAGTAGATGATTGTTAAGGGGTCCTTTCCAACCTAATTAATTCTATGATTCTAAGGGGTATTTGCTGTCTATGCAAACAAATGGCTTGAATAGACAGAGCTTTGCCCTGTGGTTGACAACATGAGATTGCGACGCTGTAGGTCAGGCATCCAGAAAAGGAGGTGGACAAGTCTCCTGTTCACAAGCCCTGGCTCCCAGCACCAGCAAACAATCCAGGAGATTTCTGCAGATGGTCAGAGACAATTTTTTAACACAGGTGCTGGAGTAAGGAAGGTGTTTTTGCTGATTTGCTACTCACGATTAAGGGAGAACTGGTTGGAGATGTGGTAGCTGAAGCACTGACAAGATGAGAGAGCTTAAGATCCAGGGGGAGCCGAGCAAGACAATCATCAGAAAACAGCCCTGCATTTCAGGAGACAAAATTTTTGGGTTGTTCAGAAAGCTGTCTCCTTCAGGAGACAAAAGAGTCACGGAGACCTGGCCAGTCTTCAAGGACATCAACCTCAAAGGACAAGAATCACCCACCCTGACCTGAGCAGGCAAGAACATGGGCATGCACAGCAGGAGGAGGGCTGGCCAAAAGGTTATTTATAGGAGTTGGAGGCAGGCCAGGGCAACTGAGGAGGAATATAGAAGGATCACCAAGACAAGGGGAGATAGAATTATGAAGGCTAAAACTTGGAATAGGTGTGGCAATAGATGTGAAGCAGGAAGATGAAGAGCTTCTACAGATACCCTGGTAGCAAAAGCAAAGCCAAAGAAAATGCAGCTCCACTTCTTAATGAAAGAGGTGATCTTGTGCTGAAGGACATGGAAAAGGCTTAAGTACCAACACCTTCCTGGCTGTAGTCTTCACTGCTCACAGAACTCCCTGGTCTCTAGCCAACACAGAGAACTTAAGGGAGACAGATATTACCCAAAGCAGAGGAAGATAAAGTTAGGGACAACTTAAGCAAGCTGGACATACACAAGTCCATCAGACGTATTGGGAGGTATTCAAGGGTGTCAGAGGAACTGGCATTGAAAGGAATATGATAAGTTTGTGGCAATTGCTTCTGCTTAGCAGAAAAAGCCAAATGCCATGTCCATATTTAAACCAGTGAGGAGGATGATGTTCATCATAAACTCCATGTCTGGGCTGATGACAGAGTACATCCTTCTAGAAGCCATTCCTAGGCATATGAAAGATAAGGTGACTGGGAACAGCCAGAAAGGATTTATCAAAGCAAATGACACCTGACCAACTTGACTATATTCTTTGATGAAATGTCTGGGGTTGTGGATGAGGAGAAAGCAGTGAATGTCACCCGGACTTTAGCAAGACCTTCAACACTGCTTCCAACAGGTGAACTGAGGAGAGATGGATTGTATGACATATAATGTGGCTGAAAAACTGGGAAGACACTTGGGCAAAGAGAGCAGTGGTCAGTGGTTACAAGCCCAGCTGGTGTCTGGTCATGAATGCTACCCTGACAGGGGACTGTTTATCTTCATGTTCCATTCATTTTAATTGTGCGTTCTGGTATGTTCATCAATGGGCAGAACGGTTGTACAGAAGAAATTCAACAAGTTCAAAAATATCAAATCCTGTATCTGGCATGGAATAACCCGAGGCACTAGTACAGGCTGGAGCCCACTAAATCAAAAGCAGATTTGCAAAAACAGATAGGGGATCCTGGAGGGTCTCTGTTTGGATGTGAGTCAGCAGTGTAATCTAGCAGCAACAAAGGCTGCCTGCACACTGAACTTTCATTAGAAAGAGAAAAACCTGGAGGTTTTGTCAATTTGTCCCTCTGTCTGACAGTGGTCAGTCACAACTGGGACATTGTGCTCAATTTTTGGCTTTTCTACAAGAGAGAGGCCTACGAAGCGGAGACTGCACAGTAGAGTATAATGGCGAGGGGGTCGGTGAATACCATGCATTAGAAAAAGCTGCTGAAGGAAGAAATATTTTGTACTCTGTAGAAGAGAGCATTGTTATGTGATGTAGTTGCAAGTTTTTAACTACCTAAAGAGGTCCTGTAGAGAAAATGGAACCAGGGTCTTTTCACAAGCACACCTCAATCGAATAAGAGGTCATTGCCGCAAATATCAGGAAGGAAAACTCTCATTTAACATAAGGAAAAAAAACCCCCAAAAACATTTACAAAGCAAGTGATAAAGGATTAGAACAGGTTATGGAACCTCTTCTTGGATGTGTTTAAAAGGCTCTGACAAACCTATTAGCCCTGCTTTGAGTGGGAGGATGGGGTAGACGGCCTTCAGAGATCCCTTGCACCCCAAATTCTGTGGTTCTATGGTTAAGTGCCCAACGTCACTTACGTCAGGACCAAAATTTACAACTTCACTGCAGACATAGAAAACATGAGGCTGAGGGTTTTCCACAACTTTACAGTTAATACATTCAACATTATATACAAAAGTCATCTCTTTCCTCCTATCTTCTATATTTATATTAATCCTCTCTCAGAGCCTGTTTCCAATTTGACTGGTTGGAGCAAATCCACTTGCTCAGACTTGAAAATACAGACACACAAATCTGTCCCAAGTCATCTTCCAGTGGCATATTTATAGCGACTGAGTGGGCAACCAAATCATGACCATTCTTGAGAAGGTTGTATTCCTAACCCCCCTGAACTTTCTGAAGAATAGCACATGCACTCATCATTATCTATTTTGATCTCCACAGGGTTTTAGTGTACAAATTTGTAATATTACATGCAATTTCTAAATTTTATATTTTCTGTTGGTTTTTCAGGCTGACTTTCAGCCTGCATCAGCACAATTCTGCATTCTCCCTGAGTTCAGAATATGTAATGGACTGTACGTTTCAGTCAAATGCTGGCTGTCATCTCCAATAACATTTCAAGCACAATGGGCAAACACAGAAGTTTTAATAACAAGCGAAAACACTGTCGAGCTGAATTTGTTTCCAGATGTGGAGAGGGAGACTTTCACTTCTTCCTCCAACAGGACCGGTGCTCTAATGCATTTCAGCATGATTTGTAAGGCATTCGTTTGTTATGTAACGTCCATCAATTATAAAATATATTTATGAGGTCTTGCTAGCAGTCGTTAACAGCACTATTGTGGGATCACATTTACAAGGCCTAATGAAACGGGAGAGCAAGAGTAATTGGATTGAAATTGGTAAATGAAAACTCATTCCAGGGGGAAAAAAGGTGTAAAATTGATGAGGTCTGACGTGTCATCAAATGGTGAGGATTAAATTAAGATCCAGTTGAGACATATACAGCGCTTATTGGAAGTGTTTAATTGCAAGAATAACAAATGCCTTGCAGAAATGCCCAGTTAAGAATTACCCCTTTTTCCACTACTAAATGGAGTCAAGTGGATAAATCTTTTCCTATCCTCAGATTGAGTATTTGTCCCATATTATTATGGGGCTTTCTGTTTACTTGTAAAATATGAAGTATAAAGTCAAATGTTTGCCTTTCAAAGAGAAAGTTAATTTGATGAATTTAAATCAGATGTTTGGAAATACCTTATCTGCACTCTTAGGAAAAAACCCAAATGCATTCCAGCTCATTCTCAGATGAAAAGTTAAGCATTAGAAAAGTTAGAATTATGGAAAGTTTGAGGTTTCTTCCACCTTAAAGAAAAAGCAGTTGCAAGTAACAGAAATTGTTAACCAGTGAGCTGAATTTGAAGGTGTCCAGTTAGTGCCAATTATCCCTGGCAGGAATGAAAAAATGGTTTCAGTGACTTAAATTGCACTGAAAGCTCACAGTGTCTTTGAAAGAGGCTGAATGGATCCAACAATGATTTTTTGGAGTAATTACCTGTAGCGTCAGCAGGTTTCGTTCCCACCCTGATCTATAAGCATGAATCTATGCACTAGAAGTAAAAGTTTTCAATCGTTTGGCTTAAAGGATAAAATCAAATAACAATAATCAAATTGAGAAATTGTGATAAATTCACACATTCATGCAAGGCTAAAATGCTCTCATGCAGCTATGAATGGTGCAGAAGAGAAGTAGTTATAAGAATCAAAGGATGATTGGGTTGGAAGGGACCTTAAATATCACCCAGTTCCAACCCCCTGCCCTGGGCAGGGACACCTCCCACCAGACCAGGTTGCTCGAAGACCCATCCAGCCTGGCCTTGAACCCCTCCAGGGATGGGGCAGCCACAGCTTCTCTGGGCAACCTCTTCCAGGGTCTCACCACCCTCACAGCAAAGAAGTTCTTCCTCAGATTTCGTCTAAGTCTCCCCTCTTTCAGTTTAAAACCATTACCCCTTGTCCTATCACTACACTCCCTGATCGAGATTCCATCCCCTTCTCTCTTTAGGTCCTGGAAAGGGCTATAAGGTCTCCCTGGAGCCTTCTCTTCTCCATGATGAGGCTCCAATTCTCTCAGCCTTTCCTCATAACTTTTATTAATTAAGTTCATCTCCAAGCTGATTGGGCCCTCTTATGGACTTGCTTCTTATAATGAAGTTTTCACAGTACTGAAAAAGTTCTCCCTGTATAGGGATTTTCACTTCTACCATGCTGATCTTGCTGTGAAAGGGCAAAAAAAGAATATAGAAAAAACACACATTTTGGGGTGGGAGATTTTCTCAATAGGGATCGTGTAACACCAACTACTTTATTCCTGAAATTCCAGTTTGCATGCATGTGCTAAAGCCACAATGTTTAATCACTCTGGTCATGAAAGTCAGCTGGAAGCACACCCTATGACAACTCCTTGCCAGTGATAACAAGTTGCTTACTTTGCACAGCCCAAACTCTGAAAATCTAGCCCAGATGCTGCTACTGCTATGACAACAAATAGCCCTAATGAGGCAGAAGCTGTGCTGGGAACTGGGACAGGCCCTCTCTGGTACCAGTAGTTGCCAGTGCTCATCAACATCTCCAACTGCTGTAAGCAGCAAGGATGATTTTTCACCCGGCTGTCTGTCCTGTCTTGACCATTTCTTTCACCACGGGCCCTATCTTAACTATTGGGGAAAAACTAAGGAAGCAATTTTGCTTCTGTTGCTGAGAAACCTCGAGCCTTGATATGTGACATTTTACTGTGGAAATCCAACTGCCACCACTAAAGGATGAAAGAAAACAAAAATCTGTTCCTAATTTACTGGCTGATACAGTAGGTACGTTAATGAAATTACTACTCCGTTAAAAATTTTGCCAAGGTGGATTATACTTCTCAGTAGCTCGTTAGGTAAGTACATAAATACCTCAGAATATTTACTCTGAAAAGTTCTTCTCAAGCCACCTCTTTTTCTGAATGGACGTTTCACATCAAAACCTGTCAACAAGACAGAGAAAGCACAGGCAACGCCAACTTGTCCGTTTGTTTGGATCGTATTTAAGCTATTTCTTTCTGTGTTTATTCCTCTTCTGTTTTCAAATTAACACAGCTGTTTAGCTCAGGAGAATCATTACTCACCAATCATATCAAAGAGCTGGTAGCGAGGGACAAAATATCAGCAAGTTTACAAGTTGTTGGAATCCAAATGGGACGAAAGGAAGCACCCTGGGCACTATCCCATGCCGGGAGTTGACATGTCATTCCACAGCCTCTAACCTGACTGTTTTTTTACCATCAGCTGAATAACAAAGAGACCATGTTGTTAGAGCAGCTGCTGCACCTCTAGGCAGGTAACAGTATCATCTTCCTGAATGACATCGATGTCACATTCGTGGCATGTCAGGAAGTCCTTAAAACTCTGCGGATCAAAACAAAGCGAGATTTTCATACTGACCTTGAGGTGATGATCAAATGTGGTCGCTTGCAATCCATGGGCCTGCAGAGGACAAGCAGCCATGAAACAATGTAGACGGTTTTATTATGGCAAAGATCCTTTTATATCCCAAGTCATAAGATTCATCCTGTTTTCAATCAGAAAAGCAGAAAAAGAAGTGTCTTCTTTGATAATGATTCAGCAAAGTTCTTTCTGGTATCTAATCTAAATCTTCCATCTTCCAATTTAAAACTGTTACCCCTTGTCCTGTCACTCCACTTCCTGACAAAGAGTCCCTCTCCAGCTCTCCTGGAGCTCCCTTCAGATATTGGAAGGGGCTCTAAGGTCTCCCCAGAGCCTTCTCCAGGCTGAACAACCCCAGCTCTCTCAGCCTGTCCTCAGAGCAGAGGTGCTCCATCCCTTTGAGCATCATGGGAGCTCTCTGCTGGACCCGTTCCAGCAGGTCCATGTCCTTTCTATGTTGAGGACCCCAGAGCCTGGACACAGTGCTCCAGGTGGGGTCTTGCAAGCACAGAGCAGAGGGGTGGAATCACCTCCCATGACCTGCTGGCCACACTGCTTTTGATGTAGCCCAGGATGGGGATGGTTTTCTGGGTTGCCAGTGCCGGCTCACCTTGATCTCCTCCTCCACCATCACTCCCAAGTCCTTCTCCTCAGGGCTGCTCTCCAGCCGTTCTCTGCCCAACCTGTATTTGTGCCTGGGATTGCCACGTCCCAGGTGCAGGACCCTGCACTTGGCTTGGTTGAACTTCATGCAGTTTGCACTAGCCCACCTCTCCAGCCTGTCCAGGTCCCTCTGGATGGCATCCTATAAAATTTCATATATTCCATGCCCTTCTCTTTCCATTTTTTTCCTCCAATAGGTTGCCACAGTGTTCTTCTAACCGTTCTGAGAAGTATCAGCTAGAAAGTGAGTCTAAGCAGTGAATACCACAATGCTAGTTTCCATAATAGTAAAATCATGGAAATGAAAGGAACACATAATAGAAGACCTATTCACAGGCCAAGTGGATAATCTACATCATTCAGGACCTGAATAGCAGAGTTATGGTTAAGTCTTTGTAAAATATACTTTCTTTCTTCTTTTTGAAGAGGATTTGTACTGTGAAGTTTCCATTATAAAAGCCTCGTTCTGAAGGAGGTCTGGAACTACATTATTTTAATAAGAGTAATTTCTTATATTAACTCCAGAGCACCGGCACCCTAGAAGGACTTAAAACATAGGTATCAGTTGAGATTTTCCAAAGGAAAGCCAGACATTTTCCCGTGTTGCCAAAAAAACTTCCCAAACTGTGTAAATATAGATAGTTTTATAAACTAAGAGCCGGTATATTAGAATCTCAGATTTTTAAAAATAGCAACTTCAAGAGCAGTTAGTAACAGCCAATCAAAACCTGAAATGTGATATAAAGATTCCCAGAGGTAATTACTTGCATGAACTTACCTGTTTGTAAACCAACCGGAGAAGAACATGCAGGATGGGAAATAAACACCTATATGGTAACACTCAGCTCTGAAATGACTATATAATACACCGACCCTTCTAAAACAGTTAGCCCTATCTACAGGGTGATGCAACTTAGTATTTAAAGATTTTTTTTTTTTTTACTTTCCCTCAGAAGGAGAGGTCTTAAAAT
>VXBJ01001708.1:459479-471373 GCA_013400055.1 Nycticryphes semicollaris
GCCCAGGTGCAGAACCCTGCACTTGCTCTTGTTGAACTTTATGAGGTTCACCTGGGCCCACCTCTCCAGCCTGTTCAGGTCCCTCTGGATGACAGAATTCTGGTGTGTCAGCCACCCCTCCCAATGTATTCCATAGTGCCAATATCTAGTTTTATATTTTAGTTTAGCATTTCCGTAGATGCTTGCTCGGGACCTGTAGCTGAACTCTGCTGAGATCTCACTTTCACAGAGCACAATCCCCCCTCACTACCTCCTCCAACACAGCTGTGGCAAATGGCATGGGAAACCAGTTTCACCTGTAACTACAGTTTGGGTTAATTCAGGGTGTAGAGCTCAAATCCAGCATTATAATCAGTCTTAAGGTGGGCAGCCATTATGTTCCTGTCCCTCAAAGAGACCCACACCCTCCTTGCTGCTCTCAAAAAAAAAACCATATGGGGTAGCTTGGCCAGCCTTTAAATCAGGTCCACTGTCAGCAGGTCCCAGTTAGGGCATGACTACGCAGACATATGCTGGTGAAGCCAGAAACCTTACTTTTATATTGTATTAGTCAAATAGATATCGGCACTAAGGAATAAATTGGGAGGGGTGGCTGACACACCAGAAGGCTGTGCCACCATTCAGTGAAACCTGGACAGGCTGGAGAGTTGGACAGAGAGGAACCTGATGAAACACAACAAGGGTAAGTGTAGGGTCCTGCACCTCAGGAGGAATAACCCCCCCCACCAGTACAGGTTGGGGGCTGACCGGCTGGAAAACAGCTCTGTAGAGAGAGACATTGGAGTGTTGGTGGATAACAATGTGCCCTGGGGGCCAAGAACTCCAGTCGTCTCCTGGGGTGTATTAAAAAGACGATGGACAGAGAGTTGAGGGAGGTCATCCTCCCCCTCTGCTCTGTGCTGGTGAGGTCACATCTGGAGCACTGAGTCCAGTTCTAGGATCCCCAGTTTCAGAAGGACAGAGAACTGCTGGAAAGAGTCCAGGGGAGGGCTATGAAGATGATCAAGGCATAGAGAAACTCTCTGATGAGGAAAACCTGGGGCTGTTTAGCCTGGAGAAGAGAAGACTGAGAGGAGACCTCATCAATGCCTATCAGTATCTAAAGGGCAGGTGTCAAGAGGATGGGGTCAGCCTCTTCTCACTGCTGCCCGGTGACAGGACAACAGGCCCAAGCTGGAATATAGGAAGTTCCATCTGAACATGCAGAAAAAAATCTGTTCTTTGACAGTGGAAGAGCCCTGGCAGAGGCTGCCCAGAGAGGTGGTGGAGTCTCCTTCTCTGGATACGTTCTAACCTCACCTGGAAACGTTCCTGTGGGACCTGTTCGGGGTGACCCTGCTCTGGCAGGGGGTTGGACTGGATGATCTCCAGAGGTCCCTTCCAACCCCTATAATTCTGTGATTCTGTGTATAGGAATGAATTAGCACAGTGCTGTGCCCCAGTTACTAAACCCAGCCCCTCTGTAGGTCACGTTGGCATGGGCCCAGGACATTTCTAATGCTGAGGCAGCCATTTGGTTCCCAGGTCAGGTGTTGCCTTCATGTGGCCAACTTGAAGTTTGAACAGAGGAATTCAAGAATGTTTTCATACAGCCTTATGTACCCATCACAATGTCTCTCCATACCTCATCCTGTGGGTGAGTATGGAAATGACTTGGAAATAGTTCCCTAAGGCTATTTGGTGACTTAGAAGTTGAAATAATCTTTAGCCAATGCCTTTGAGACACAAGAATTTCAGATTAATTGCACTGCACTCCGAAGAAGACATTTTAAGTCATTCACCAGAGGGTGTTGTTCTCATGGCAGTGTGGAAGAAAATCGTATCTCCTCATTTAAATCTTGATTTTGATCTTATTTTTTGCTCCTTAGTAAATTATTCATGCTTATCTGACTTATGATATTCTTCTTTTATGGAGGTGCCAACACAGTTCTGAGTTTTTCAGTATGCATATATGCTTCAATGAAGCCACAAGTTATTAGGTGTGGATCAGATGTGCCGGCTATATACCTGGATTCTGTAATTTACTATACTGGTACCAACTAGATGTTTTGCAGAGTTTCCTGTCAGTTTTAAAATGAATGACTATTAAATTGTTCTCCAGTTTCATTTTGAAAAAAGATAACTGACACCTTTGCAATACTGTCTTACACTGTGTATGACAAAGGTTTTACTCCTGTGGCATCTTCTCTCTATAGATCATAAAGAACCTCTCTTAGGTCATAAAATTCTCTTTCTAAAGGCAGAAAAACATGATCTCTACTCCTTTCTTACAGGAATAATATTTCCAGACTTCTTTGAAGATCCACGCAAAGGCGATAGGAGGTCTTAGCTCTGGGTTGCCACTGCTGTCATCACACTACTATTCGCCTGAAAGATGTTACTGCTCTAGTGATTTACAAGACAGGAAAAATATGGATTTATTGTGTGCATCATAGCTCTGCTGTTATGGTGGTTCTCTAGTAAAAGTGTGAGATTACTTTGATGTATCATGGCACAACATGACAGGCAGTAATTTCTCTCAAATGGCATTGGATGCAAGAGGTCAAAGGCAAAATTTTGTCTCTGCAATGTGTTTTTCTCTTCCAGACCTGCTAAACAAGACATGTGGGACCTGCAAATGCGGGTCATTTTAGACAAACACGTAGGTCCTGGCTTTCTACACAGCCAGAAATAAAATGGGTTTTGGGGACTGGTTGTTTGGAGTTGAAGGAGTGCAACGGAAGGAGTTGTTTAGGCAACACTTGCTTCAGCATCCATTAACAAAAGTAAATCACATTGTAACGTGCTGATGAGCCTCATTTACCCGAGTTCATAAAATTGCAGATTTTCTTTGGTACTGGTGGCTGGTTTGAAGCTGTCGTTCTCAGGGAGAAGAATCAGAAAGGTAAAAAGAGGAGGAAAAGATCAGCAAACTGGGTTGTAACTGAATGGCAAAGTAGGCATAAGAGACACTTTGTGTGTTGGTTTTTCTCTAGTAAAATGAGGAGCCAGACGTGTGAAAAGACAGACAGGATGCTGTTGGCCTTCTTGGCCACCTGGGCTCACTGGTGGCTCATATTTAGCCAATGGCTGACCATATGCAGGACTTATATGAGCTGCTGGGATCAACAGCTTCTGGGAAGACTTTGCCAGTGCCTTGAAAAGGAAACCCAGTTGTGGTGCAGAAGCACCATTTACTCTGAACTGCTTTGTGTTGTGCAGCTGGAGCCCCAGCCAAGTTTTTGGAAAATGGAGCTACAACCTTTGTAAAAAAATTAACATTGGCATTCCAGGGAAAGTGCAAAGTATTTGCTTTCCAGAGCTTGTGCAGGTCAGGACCCCCTCATCTGAAAGGCACTTTATCCCTGGAGGAGAAGACACCAAGTGGTTGGCTCTCTATTTTAAGTCATATCAGGAACCCACAATAAGGACAAGCTTTTGCCTTAGGTGCAGGATGTTTAGTATCACAGGATTGTTTGTTTTGCTCTCATCATTCCTATCAACATTTTGAGATTTTTTTCCAGCTGCACTTTTCAACAGACATTAAAAGGCACTTTTGCAGTGTCTAATTTTGAAAGATTTTGAGGTATGTGCTCATTTGAAGCTCACTCGTCAAAGCGCTTAAGCACATGTTGGGAGTTCAATAGCTTCATGTTAAGCACCGGTTTCCATGCATTTGTGGAATTGAAGACTTAGAACTTAAACATAGTACAAACTTAAAATATGTCTGATATGCAAGAAGAATAGATGTATCAAAGGAGAATGCAATGAGCCCGCAGGGTAAGCATCAACTTGAAACTGAGATTTTATAGATATTGATTAAAAAAAAGTGAAGTCTTAAAAGTTTGGCACAGTAAAGTCACGAGAGAGCTATAAAATATCAGGTTCCCAGTAGCTGACCCTTCTATTTTCCATGACTACTTTGGCAGCAGAAAACAAAAAAAAAAAAAAAAAGAAGAAATAGACTGTCATATTTCTTCTGAGCAACCAGAAATTTGTTCCATCCCACGGAGCCCAGATTCACTGCTGAGATTCACTGACAAACTGAAGGGGAACCAACACTAACCAGAAAGAAGGAAACAGTTTCCAAAGTGACTGAATAGATGAACTATTTATCCAAATTTTAATATCCCATGGCCTTCCAAAAGCATTTCATTTTACAGAAAAATATCAAATGTAACTGTCTTAACAAAACAGTCGTGCAGAGAGAATACAGAAAACAAGTTCACATTAAAAAAAAATATTCAGAAATGGAAAAAGGAAAAAAACAAGACTAATCACTTGAGGATCCAACTCAAAAACCTCACATGAGAAATGTTCCTGACTGAAAACTGTTCCTTAAATTATCAGAAAAGTAAGCAATCCACCTTCTTCTCATTTTATACACATTTAGCGTACCCCCACTTTTTCTTACAGTTACACTCAACTTTACCAAATCAGCCATTTTGTCTGACAACAAGTTTGCGAGACATAATTGTTGAATTCTGTATTTATTTTTGTGTTTCTGCCTTTTTTCTTTTTGTAGAAACAGACCATTTATAATTCAGTTAATTATTACTTGATTCTGAGAAAGCACAACTTCCATTACTCATTGTTAGCTTTCAACAATAACATTTCATGGTAAATACACTTTTTATCCTGAATATCAGCCAATGATTTGGTATATTTTTCCGGGATTTATACACAGTAAATTTTTCTTATTGCCATTATTAAATAGTCTTTTACTTTTGTCCTAAATTCACGGTTTCAATGCAGTGGGGTCTAAATTTGAAAGTGAAGTCACAACAGCAAGAAAAAAAAAAGCCATTCAGACATGGGAAATGTCAAAATTATAGCTGCTTCTTCCAAAGGAGATGACTTATTGCAGGTTCTCACTGTTTCTCGCAGAGCAGCAGCCTAAAGAATCTATGACAGAAAACAGAATAATATTAATTTTTTTTACTGATTCTTTTCATTTTAGTTATTAGGTAAGGGTTTTTCCAAAATTAATAAAGCCATTGTTGACCTGCCCTTATATTTCTGGGTTGTTTTTCCATTTTTTTTTTTTTCTCTTTTGTATTTCCAAGGCGGGATGTAAGTAAAGCTTGGGGAGAGAGGCAGTGCTCAGGCTGAAAACAGACAGCTTTCAAAACCAGAACAATGTGCTCATATATAAACGCAGCGGGTCCTTTCCTTAAGAATAAAGGTACAATAAAACCAACAAAGCACAAAGAAATTGTTATTCCCCTATGAGAATGCCACCCACTAAGTCAACCAGACAGCCCTGCCCAGCATAGATCTGACTCCCTGACAATCTGGCCCTGTGTCAAAAGGATAACCTTAGTTAAAAAAAAAAAATAAATAATCTAAACTCTATCCTCCACGGTGCATGAACATACACAGACCGGCTATTTACAGGTGTTTGAGGAACTCAGCGACAATGTCCTGAAAAGGTAGGGTTTAAGTCTCACCAGGTGGAATTTCTAAAGAGCTACTTGGACAAATTCTTAGAGAGAGCCAGTCAGAGCTTGTCTGCACCACCCAAGTGGCATCTGCGGTCACAAATTAGCCACATGGTGCTGGTCAGGAGCCCTCTGCAACTGAAGAAACCCACTTGATCCATATCCTTTCCAAGTAACTGTTGCCCTTCCAACGGGCAGCACGACTGGGGCAGTGCTGTCACAGAGCCATTTTGCTCAGTCACAGAATCCCAGAATGCTCTGGGGTTGGAAGGGACCTCTGGAGACCATCTCCTCCAACGCCCTGCCACAGCAGGGTCACCCACAGCAGGTCCCACAGGAACGTGTCCAGGCAGGGTTTAAATGTCTCCAGAGAAGGAGACTCCATCACCTCTCCAGGCAGCCTCTGCCAGGGCTCTGACACCCTCAGTCTTACCCGAAAGAAGAAAAGAATAAAAGGAAGAGGAAAAAAAAACAAAAAACCAACATCCCACCATTTCATACATTTCATAAATTAAAAAAAAAATATTATTCACACACACCTTTGAAACTTTTTTTTTTTCCCCAGTGTGCCGAGGTCTCCATGAATTCGATTCAAGCTTACTAGAAACTTTTTGTGGGGTTGGGGCAAGCACATTAAACATCAATGCAAACCATTCTGTTGAGGAGAGCTTAGCACGAGGCTGAAATTAGCTTGGCAGAGCGGGTGGTACTCGCTCATATGCCATTTTACAAACAGGCAACTACACAAGCCCGGGCAGTTCTGCCATAATTCCGCTGAGCAAAACACCTACGCTGTACCAGTATCTCTGTAAATAACAGGGATCGACTCTCAGTTTTACAGGGACTTAACATATCCCCCTCCAATGTATAAACCTACCCGAGTGCTTGAATTTTCAGTACTTGCAGGATATTAAAAAGCAGAGAGTATTGAAAGCAGGTACGGGTTCTTGTCCGCGTTTCCCCTCCAGATCCCGGAGGGTCTTCCACATTGGGCTTTATTGTGACATGCAAAAGGTAAAAATTTGGTAGAGGCAAGACAGCCAAGCCCTGGCAATATTGACTATTGATCCAGCTGTACAGAGTCAGATTACTCGGAAAACAACCCTTCAATTTTTCACTCCAGTGACGCTGCAGGGCAGTTGCTTTTAGGATCATTACCCTTGTCTGTAAAATGGAGGAATGCGAGAATGTGTTTGAGTCAATTCTGAACCCATTTGAACTCTGTGGGTTTGAAACTTAGTCCTAGAGTCAAATCCTTGCTTTCCATGAACACATCACCTCCACAGCTAACCAGGGCAGTCACACCAAGACTGTGGTTTAGCTGACCCATAAATCAACCATAAATCACCATAATGCTGTAATGAGTGCACTGAGAAATACCCAGGTTGCCAACATTTTGTCACATATGAGAGTTGTTCTAAGGTAGGAAAATCCAGAAGGCTTCCTTATTATACTAATTGGCAATTAAATTAATGTGACTGATGTGCAAGCAAGGGACACTAGAACCCTGTCTCTTTAGCAAGGCAGCTCTGCAGTGAAGAAAACAGGCACTCAGGCAGGAGCTTTAAGGTGAAAGGGAAAAGCTGAAGAGTGTGGCCAGCAGGACAGGGAAGTGACCGTCCCCCTGTACTGGGCACTGGTGAGGACCCACCTCGAGGGCTGTGTGCAGTTTTGGGCCCCTCACCAAAAAAAAAAGAGACTGTGGTGCTGCAGCAGGTCCTGAGAAGGGCAATGGAGCTGGTGAGGGGTCTGGAGAGTAAGTCTTGTGAGAAGAGGCTGAGGGAGCTGGGGGTGTTCAGCCTGGAGAAANTGCCCGCACTCATGAGCTTCCCTTTCATTTTGTGCCCCACAATATTCTAGACAAGGCAGGAAGGTCCCATGTAAGGGGTATGTTAAAGGTAAGAGTTAATGCTTGGCCTCAATGATCTAAAAGATCCTTTCCAACCTACACAGCTCTATGATTCTATGGTTCTGTGAGGCTGAGTTGGCATAGCCAAAAAGAAGAAGGATGTAAGAAAACAATGTTAAAAAAAAACAATAAAAAACTGTGAAAGAAAGAAAGAAAATCAAAAAGAAAGGAAAACGGGAGATAATCCATTAATGAAGCTTTTAAGAGCAGCAAATCAGCTCTTAAAATCAAACAAGGGAAAAAAAATTAAAATGTTTTCCTGGTCAAAGGTATATCGAGCACAGGGAATGTCCTCAGAGGGAAGTCAAGGTAGAAACTCTGGCTCCAGAGGTCGCCAGTTTAAAGCAGTGACTGCTGGAAGGTGGGAAGGTATGTCAGACAACGATGCCTCTGTGTTCACCCCATTTGTTATATTCCTACCCTAAGCATTGGCTATTAACCACTCTCAGGGACAGATTACTAAACCTTCAGTCTCACCCCGTGCTGCACCTCTTAACTTTTCAGACCAAAAAGCGATGCATGAAATAAACCCAAGCAGCAAGGATTTAAACACAAGTGGCCATAGTGTCTAGATATTTGGATCTATTAAGAAGTGTGTGATCAAAAGCCAAATCCCTGCTGAGGAACCAAAATTGATGAGATCAGTCCAGACATAGGGCTCTAATTCAGCTCGGCTTTCACACGACAAGTTGTAAAGTAATTTATCACTGAAGAAACCCACATATTTGTATCGCATTAGCAGAAATTTCCCATGAATAAAACAAAGGATTTTATTTTGTTAACTGTCCTTCAAACATAAGAAGTCTCAGAGTAGTCTCCCGTCCCCCATAAAATGAAGAACAAAGATTAATTTTCAATTTATCCAGTAATTTTTACAGTCAAGCGTAACAAATAAGGGAACGGATTTTCCAGATGTCCAGAGCTCCAGAGGCGCTATTTCCAGGACTTGCCTGCCCTCTCTTGTACAGAGGGAATTCTGCATCTGAAGGTAGTGTTTCAGACTTAAAAATACACGAGAGGAAGGAGGTATAAAATGTACAGGAGGAAGGGAGGTATAAAATGTCTATTCTCACACTGGAATTAATGAAATAAGGCCACAGTGCTATTATGTAAAGCTGATCCTGCTACTAATTAATATATTCACAGCTTTATTTATTATTTTTTTTTAGAAAATATTCCATTGGTGGTATTTCATCTCTGCAGGTTGACCAGGCAACACGCAGTTCCCTCCTTGCAGGTTGCCTATCGACCTTAAATACAGCGGCTAAAATGAAATATACCCCACAGAGACCTCTGTGTTTCTGCTGTAGAGGGAGACTGCTGGAAGATCTAAACTTTACCTGCCTCAGGCTGTCCTTCCTTCAGCCTTGCTCCACTCCTTCCATGGGATCCCACAGTCAGCCATGACTCCCATGAGTTGCCCCTTTCTTCTGCGATAATTCCGGTTTACTTCCCGTATCACAGAAAATCAGGGGGAAAAAAACCAACCAACCAGTAAAACTGTCTGTTTGGGTCATTGGCCTTTTTAATTCTTCCTGAGAAATGAAGTAAAATTAACTTTTTTCTTTCTTAGGCCAGGTGAGATGTTCACTTTTACAGTGACTTCCTGGATTTAGCCTCTATATTTAGCCTCTTTAAATTTTGTCATGAAGGTAAAACTCTTCCCACCAAGTTGGAGATACCAAACAAACAAAGGTATAATAAGAGATTTCTGAGCCTAGTGATAATTTCTCTAGCTCTTGCCTAGTTTTACGTTGGAAAAGGTGAATTTTTAGGGATCGCATCTAACTGCCTTTCCTCTATGTAAGTATATGGTGCATTAGGACCACTATGTCATACATCTCTCCCACAGTTAACTCATTCTCATTAGTCCTGGCGATTGACCCAAGGTGCTGCTAATTGTCCTTAATTTCATTCTAAAAGCTGGTAGATTGACTGAATGCGATTCCAAGGGGTTTTTTTTTAATTACTATTATTTTTTATTTCTTAGGTAAGCAGCAGCCAGACCAAGCTAATAATTCTCCTATTCCAAAGATAGGCTTTGTGCTACTGAACGAAGAGCAGAAATAGGAGAAGTGTAACAGAATCAACACAAATCCTTGAAACAAAATCCTTCAGACAAAAATGGGAGGTTCTGTTTGGGTTTTGAGTTTTGGGGGTTCTTTTGGCTTTTTTTTTTTTTGTTTGTTTTTGTGGTGATGCCCAGAGCATCTGAGTGAAGCCCAGGGGTGGAAGGTACATGAGACATGGGTAGGTAGAGCAGCAGAGCTACGGGGTAAGCAGCGAACCAAATCTTGACTTCACACCCCCTAAGGCTGGTGGAAACTTGGTGGTAATAGGTCGTTAGTGGACTACCTCCCACCTTGAACCAGGGGAGCCAGAAAGGAACTGGGCAATCACAGTTGCCTCCTTGGTCTTCTGAGGCAGAGAATGCAGTCTAAATCCAGACCCGCTTTGGGAAAACATGAATAAACCAGCAAAATCTGCAGCAAATTGGGCTTTCTTACTGGGAAATCACTTCCTCCTCCCCCAGCTCTTCATTTTCCCCAACAACAGTGTCCATTAATGCTCTGCATGGCTGAGCATTCACTTTAACCACCCTGCTTGTAATTAGCAGTGTCTATTAATACTAGGCATCCGAGACCTGCAGGGTTGGCGTAAAAAGTGCCAGGGCTCAAGTGTTTATGAGCAGTTCATATACAGCAGGAAATTTCTTGTTTTTCTTGAACAGTTGCCCCTGTCTCAACTTGCCAAAAACTGCGTGGTGAATAGTCATTACCCAATTTAATAGAGATGTGGGCTAAAATTTCTGCTACCTGGTTTTACACATAGGCCTGTGGTTAGAGAGGAAAACAGAGGAAAGTCTCTTTGCTTACATGTTGGTATGTAATTTAAGTGAAAGCAAGAAGTTGAAATAAGTCACCCTATGTCTACCACCCTAAAGTAGCTTTTCAATTCTCTGCAGTGGTTTGGATTAGTGCTGGGTGGGAACAAACCCTGCAGATCTTCCCGGCACCAATTTTTGCAGCAATTCAAATGCTACTCTTCAGATGAATTTTGCTTTTCAGATGTATCTTTTTATTTTGATTACTGGTATGGAGTTTTGTTCTGATCGCTTCATTTTGCAATAAAAATCACTAAAACAGAGGAGCTTTGTCTCTTCCCATTCTTTGTGCTCTATCTTAAAAACAAAGGCTTCCATACCTTCTTGTTCTCTGTATTTATGATAATTTTAAAGTGCTGGGTTTTCTTCAAGATGGAAATGAGTTGATTCCAATTCATCAGGAACAAAATAACTCTATCACTATTCTGTTTACCCTTACGCTCTGCTCGCAGGACTGCAGGCACCTTCTGAAAACAGGCATTGGAGTCCATCACAGAATCCCAGAATGCTCTGGGGCTGGAAGGGACCTCTGGAGATCATCCAGTCCAACCTTCTGCCACAGCAGGGTCACCCAGAGCAGGTCCCACAGGAACGTGTCCAGGTGGGGTTTGAATGTCTCCAGAGATGGAGACTCCACCACCTCTCTGGGCAGCCTCTGCCAGGGCTCTGACACCCTCAAAGGGAAGAAGTTCCTCCTCATGTTTTGATGGAACTTCTGTTCATGACCATTTCCTCTTGTCCTCTCACTGAGCACTTCTGAAAAAAGACTGGCCCCTTCCTCTTGACACCCACCCTTTAAGTATTTATAGCAGTTGATGAGATTCCCCCTCAGCCTTCTCTTCTCCAGACCCACGTCTCTCAGCTTTTCCTCATTGGAGAGATGCTCCAGGACCCTCATCATCTTTGTAGCCTTCTGTTGTACCCTCTCCAGCAGTTCCCTGTCCTTCCTGAACTGGGGAGCCCAGAACTGGACCCAGTGCTCCAGATGGGCCTCACCAAAACTCAGCCCTCTGTCAAGAGATCTATCTACGTGGTACAGATAAAGCCCAGATGGAAAAAAAGATGTGATATACTCATTTTTTTTTCTCGTTACCTGACATCTAGATATTTGGAGTCAATCCATTTTGATTGCTTTCAAGTGTATAATTCTTCATACGTAAAAATCCAAGGACAGTTAAAATATATTTTCCCCCAAGCTTCAACAACACTCATGTTAAGTGTTTTCCACTGTGGCCATAAATATTGAGAAGGTTTTGTTTGTAACAGCACAGCGAGAATAAAAGACACAGATTTGGTAGAGCACTAAGGGCTATGCAGTCCCCTCATTAATTAGTTCCATATATATGTTTTTGTAGGAGCAGTATAGAAATACATGACTTGGTCTGTTTTGAAGAGCACCCATCAGAAACCAACAGAGGCAGAAACTCATTTCAAGATGGTAGGGCTGACTTCTAGAGTAACTATAGCAAAACCAGAGAATATGAACATGCAGAACAAAACCCCATTAGGCTTCTTCCACAGAGTACCTCAGCATTGCAGCAAGGATATTTGCATTTACAGAACACCAAAAAGGAAGAGAAAAAAAATGGGTACAAAAAATGATAAAATAAGGAAGGAAGGAAGGAAGGAAGGAAGGAAGGAAGGAAAGAAAGAAAGAAAGAAAGAAAGAAAGAAAGAAAGA
>VXBJ01001708.1:471469-489565 GCA_013400055.1 Nycticryphes semicollaris
AAGGAAGGAAGGAAGGAAGGAAGGAAGGAAGGAAGGAAGGAAACATACTTAACACAGTACCAAAATATATTCATATTATGTGCTCACTACGTAGAAAGGAAATCTAACTCAATTTACCTATGTCTATGCACTCAAAAATTGGCCATAACATTTCTTTTTTCTACTAAAAGAAACAAACAGGAGGGCATTTGCTAGATGGTTGTTAAGGAAGAAATAACTGAGCCCAAGACGACTTGTATTCATTTGCAGCTTAGAGGTGGTCTCCTATATGGGATGCCCCTTCCCTGCCTGAAGAGGAATTAAACATCTCCCTAAAGCCACACCAGAATGAAGATTTGATGGCCATTTGATGGTCACTGGTGCAGCTTCTGCATGGCATGAGAAAAACTGCATTTGTATCACCGAGGTGAGGAGGAGAAAAGAGGATCAAATTTGTGTCTGTTATTCCTGGCAGACCACAGGGGGGTCCAGGGATCCGCGCCTGAGGGTAAGCGGGCAGAGGACTAGGAAAATAGCTGGGAAAGGACAAGAGAAGGATTGACATACTTCTTCTATACATGTCAGCTTATTTTACAAATAAAAACATACTGTTGACCTGTTTTTCCCTCCTTTCAACCTGTTTTTAACTTCTACAAACTTCCTGAAAGCGTATCAGGGTAGGCATAGGATGAAGCCTTAAAAAAATCAAGGTTTACTGACAGAGAAAAGGATAAAAGCCAAAAATCAGGCCTGGATGACTTGGCCCAATGCACTTCTTTTAAATAGCAGCTACAACAATTGCAAAAGGAAGTGGTGGCTTTGTCATCTCTTGCCATGGTCAGATGGGGACAAGTTCCTCTCTGGAAGATAGGCTTTGGCCAAACTCATCTCTGTGGAAATAGAAACGGGCAAGAGGCTACAATTTCTGCAGTCAGGTGAGAGAGAAGAGTGTGCCTTTCTGCAACATAAACTAGTTCAAAGGGAAAGAAATGGCAAAAACACCCCAGACCCAGTCTAACTACAGCCTGGATAAATAACATCTACCCATAAGCTTGGAGAGTGAAATTGCTTTTCCCTTTGAGACTTCCCTCCTCTCTTTCCTGAGCTTAAACTAATTCTAAAGGGAAATAAGATGATTCCAGACATGGGAAAAAATATTCAGAAGTTTCCTAAGTTAGTAGAAGTAAAAAATGGCAACTAAAAGCACAAATATGTATAGAAATGGAATAGTGTATAGAAAAAACAATGATTTAAGTTTAGAAACAATCAAAACCAGCACAAAAGGTAGATGGCAGCAACAGCTTTTCACTCCAGCTCCAAACAAGTGATTTCCATCTGAAATTCAACTACTCTATGACCTACAGGAATCTGACAGACTTTCTTCTCTCTGAAACCACTACAACAATTAAAGATCATTTAAATTTGGAGCAAAGACAACATGGATAAAACTGCATCCCCCTTCCCAATGGTGGATTTTGAAGTACATTAGCAGGTGTTCTGAGAATCGTAAATTGTCATAACTATAACTCATCCCATAAAGAGAAGGCTCGGGTGTCACAGTAGTACTGAAAACACAACAAAATAATCCTCAGCTTTTAAATTTTGGGAACTCATAGAGTCTTTTGTTCTTAAAGTACAAGGATGAAAGCCGTAGGGAAATAAATCTAGTTGTCTTACTGCGGATTAAGACCTGGAATGTGCAAACAAAGGCATTTTTTATGTCTTTGACCAATTGAAAAGGCAAATTCTCCCAGATGCCAACCTCTGGGCAGCTGAACACTTTATATACCTTTATCTTTTTTTTTTATTATTATTATTTCTGCATAATATATTTCTAAAATGCTCTTTCATATTGGAAATAGGTTCCTTCATATGGCAAAGAGAGGGGTAATTTTTTTGTAGAGATGCCTTATTTGAAACAAATAGAAGATATAATATCTCATTATATTATGTTTCATATATAATTACTATTGTGTAAATTTAGAGTAAAATGTTGAGAAGGATTTCACACACACAAGTGATTGGGATACCAGAAAAATTTCATTACATGTGTGTGTTTTTAAGTGAAGCCCTTTGATTTCTGAAGCACCGAGGGACTGGTTTTTAAAGCAATTTTTCTCCCACTCCACTTTTTTTTTTCTCACCCTGTTGCTGCTCTGACCAAACATATAAGATAAAAAGGAAGGATGAAAACTGTACTGGTTCAGACTGGCCATTCTATGGAGTGTGTTAAAACAGGACATTGTACGGTGGGATTCAGTACGTTTTGGTGATCTCTGCTGACACTATTCATTTCTATGCCCAGCACTTCAGGTATTTAGCTTGAAAATATGCTGCTTTGATTAAGGAAAAGCTGTTTAAAATTATTTTGGCAGTTCTGAATATATTCTTTTTTTTTTTTTTTCTTTTTTCTCTCTCCTGAATGTTGGGGTAAGAAAATTTAGTATTGGTCTGTATTTTAAAAGTCTAAAATAAGTGCTCTTGAATAAGTGTCACAAATAAAGCAAATTGGGGGTGTGCTGCGGTGCAAACCTGTTATTGGCATGGATTCAGGCAGAACAACGTGACATCAAGCCATGAAGAGTGAGGTTGTGTGAGTTGCATTGTTTAGTCTAACTGGGCAAAAAGCCCTTTTTACTTCAGGTTTTGCCTAAGAATAAAATATGAGCAGCAGCGGAGTGTTCAGAACTAGCCCCTTACAAAGGTTACAGTCTCCTCCCTCTCTTTGCTTGAATTCTTCCAGACTTCACGAAATAGGAACCAAATGATTGTTTGGGCAAATCACTCCAACCTCCAGTTAAATTTCACATGCTCACATGGTGATTGTACCATTTTCCCCACACAGCCTAAAGGCATCATCCTGAAAGATATTTTTCATCATAACAAACTCAGTCTCTTCAGAAAAATGCCTTGGTGTTACGTGCCCTTTGATATATATGTATATATATATATATATATATATATATATATATATATATATATATATATATATATATATATATATATATATATAGTGAACTGCTGGGCACAAAGGATTGCTCTGCGTACAAATGAATGTGGAAAAAATATTACTGTTGTCATACAAGTACATCCTATGGGGACAGGCTGAGAGAGTCAGGGTTGTTCAGCCTGGAGAAGAGAAGGCTCCAGGGACACCTTAGAGCCCCTTCCAGTCCCTAAAGGGGCTCCAGGAGAGATGGGGAGGGACTCTGGATCAAGGAGTGTAGTGACAGGATGAGGGGAAATGGTTTTAAACTGAAAGAGGGGAGATTGAGATGAGATCTGAGGAAGAAATTCTTTGCTGTGAGGGTGGTGAGACCCTGGCCCAGGTTGCCCAGAGAAGCTGTGGCTGCTCCATCCCTGGAGGGGTTCAAGGCCAGGCTGGATGGGGCTTGGAGCAACCTGGTCTGGTGGGAGGGATCCCTGCCCAGGGCATGGGGGTTTGGAACTCCATGATCTTTAAGGTCCCTTCCAACCCAAACCATTCTATGATTCTATGATTTGTATGTCCTGATTCACTTTCTAACTGGGGCAGCACAGCCTTTCCCCTTGGGGTCTTTCACAGACTGTATGCAGGGACCTTGCGTAAAGGTCCTCACGACCAGCGCTGTAAGGGCTGTTGCAATCTCAGACAGTCAAAATCTTTTCTCCAAATGCATTGTCTACAGATAAAATCTGCAACTCTGCCGTGGAGAGATTTTCCATTTTTGGAAGACTTGTTTTCAGCCAGGAAAAAGTTAGCCTCCGAGGCAAGATGAAAGGAGGTTGTTAAGGAAGCTGTCACAGTCTTTCCACTTCGTGCTTTGAGAATGAGTGTCAGAAGATCATAAGGAAAATCAAAACAAATCAGAGAGCCAGCCATCACCTCTCACCTGTACATTATCCCTGCTCCCACGGTGCAAGGAACACTATTTGCACCATGCAGCCAATCTGTAGAAGTGGTTTACAGGGTATCTTCTGCTCAGGAAATTGCTCTCCAGCATCAGGGACACATTCCTAACAGGGCAGGGATCGACTTCAAATGATGCACTATCAGGGCAAGATGAAAGATGAAGTGGGCCCTTGAAGATGCTGTGTTGTTTAAATCTTGATGAACTAGAGACTAAGAAGGTAGAAGTGCTTTTTCTCAGAGGATGAACAAATTTATTTCTGATGCATTAAAATTACTTTTTTTCCACACTAGTACAAGTTTTCGTTTTCATGCTGGATCACTACTCCTAACATAAACTACAAGAGCAGAAAGAGATAAAATCTGAATGTGCTAAATTCTTAGGGTGGATCCTATCCCACTGATGTCAAAGGGGTTTTTTTGACTGCAAATTTTCATCCAAGTCAGCATTTCATTACAGCATTTTCCAGTCAAGATAGATTTTAGCTTATCAGCCCAGAGTTAAACTGAAAAGGTGAAGGTGCAAGGAGACATCTCCAATTTCTGGGATGGTTACTTAATAGGAAAGAACACAGAGACAGGATAATTCTAAGTATCCTTGTAATGCTATTTCCACTCTTCCTACAGGCTGGTACTGATCTGATACCAGTAGGTTTTGCTAGCTGCAGTCATTCTATCTCTGGTGAATCAGACTCTGGACACAGCAGGAAGAAAATACTTCTATATTTTTTCTTGATCTGACACAGATCTACTGGCTTAAGAAGTGACATGTCCCCTTCTCTACATTCAGACTGTATCCCAGGTACTGCAATTGCAGAGGTAAGACTGGAAACCCTACCTAGGACGAGCAGATGTGAGATAGGATACATTGAAATAGGGAAAAGTTTTACTTCTTTCATTCCTGTGCAAGGATGAGCAGCTGTCAAACAGGACAAGTAGCACGGGACAAGATTTTACTTCTTTCTTTCCTGTGTGCAATATTGGGAAGAATTATGAAGTGTCTTGTGCATCTGCTATGCTGGCCCTTGCTGAAAAGTTGCCAACTTCAGGCCTGTAGGAGCAGAATGAGGCTTCACTCCTATTGCTTTGGCACGTAGCTGAAAAAAAAGACACCACAGAGTTCAAGACTGTGTTTGCCTCCTACCCCTCCTGCCCCATCCATGTTCCTGGTGTCACTGCTGCCGTCACCACAGTTGTGAGGGCCCCAACCTTTTCAGAGCTGATTTTGAAAGATTATTCCTTGCTAGATCTGAAATCAATTCAGCCTCACTTTTCAGGGAGACTGGAACTTGATGATCTTTAAGGTCCCTTCCAACCCAAACCATTCTATGATTCCTTCCTTCAATACTTTATTTGGGTATAAAACTAGTATTTAGCAATTAACACTGGTTTTATGCCACTAACCAGTTTGGAAGGTTATGTAAAAGGGTTGATTCAATCAGCTTCTTGTAGTAGTGCAGCCACAGAAAAATCTCTTTCTTTCTAAGACAAAAACCCCCAAGAGACAGAACTAGAAGGGCCATTCTATCCATTCAAACGTCAGCACAGTTTGTTGGGCTGTGATTATCTTTTTTTAATTAGACATTTGATAACTTCTGTTTATTGAAAAATAGTCATAGTAACAAAACATTGCCATTGCTCTTGCTTTTCCTTTCTCCTAGAAGGTCTGAGCCCAAGACATACCTAAAAACCATCTGGCAAGTAGGGCACAGGGAAATGCAAAACACCATTATTACACAGCCTACGAAAAAAGCACACTCCCCATCTCTCACTCCAACCACAGGATGCAAGTACCTCTTTCCACACTGATCTTTTCCCTGTCAAGAGAAAGCTTGTAAGCTTTCATTACTCACCAAATAAGACTGGCCATATTAGTGCCGGGATGCCTTAGGGGAGCCTGTTCTGAAAAAAAACACACCACAGGCAGGTGACAGAGCTCAGGGCCAACCCCAGCACCATGTCTCCATGGTTCTTCACCCCAAGAAGATGTCCCCAGCCCTTCAAGGGGAGACACTGGACCTCCTCACACCAAGGAGCACCCTATGGCTGGAAAGCAGCTCTGGAGGAGCTCTGAGCTGGGGGACGGGGGACATGGGGTTTGTAGCCACCATGGCACCTCCCAGCAGCCCCACGGCACTGGACAGGCCTGTAGGCACAGGCTGGACCCTGCAGCCTGGGAGTCTCCTTTCCCTCACATCTGCTTTTAATACTTTTACTGTTTTCTTGGTAAGGTCGTAACCCAGCGCCTTAGAGAGATGTTGCCTACTGGTGCAGGGTTTGTGCCATGCTTCATGAGGCAGTGCCTCTTACATGTTTCCTTCCTGCCCATATTATTATTTTTTGGTTTTTTCACCAAATCAGTGCGGAATTGGCAAGTTTCGAGCACATCAGAACACCCAATTCTGGCAGTTATGGCAGGGAACAGCAGAGAATGCGAGCAGGGCCGTGGCATCCATCCATGTCCCGCTGCCCACAGGCTGATCTCTTAATCGGGAAGCTCCCCGCGCCGTCCTTCGGGCCTCGCCGTCCCGGGGATGAATTCAGACACTCCCCTCTCCCATGGCTGAATTTAGAACCCCATAGCTGACAAGAAAGCGCCATCGCTGCTACCGAGGGTCCCTCACACCCTTCCTCACTCCCCTCCAGCCGCGCACCGCGGGTCGGCGGCCACCGGGTGGCGCCGGTGCCCCGCCTGAGGGGAGGCTGCCGTGAGGCCTGAGGCGGGGCAGCCCTCGGCGGCCATTACCCTCCCACCTTCCCCAACCAAAGAAATCCGCCTGTTCCGCCACCGCCCGGAGGGAGCAGCCCTTCTGGTGGCGGTTGGAATTCAGGCAGGAGGAGGAAGGGGGCAGCAAGGGCCCGGGGAGCCGGTTCTGTCACCTCGGTGGAGGCGGCGGCCGGCGAAGGGCCCGGCCTGGCGATGTGAGACGGGCACTCTTGGAAAAAACTTTTTAAAAAGCGAGTGGTGCTGCCGAGTGCCTTGGAAAGGGGGTGCCCAATCCTTACAGAGGGGTCCTGGTGCTTTATACTTACTTTATTAAATCAAGTAATTGTCAGAAGAGAATGAACAAGCATGCATACCTAGGCAGTTTCCACCTAGTACTTTATATGGGCATATGTAAACATGTTGGCCTGAAGAGGTGAGAACATTCATCCTGCCCTGAGATGCTCCTGGATCTTTCCTATACCCATTAGAGGACAGACAGCATCTCACCCATTTGGAGACATCTTCATGAAGCTCTTTTTCTACTTCTTAGAATCATAGCATGGTTAGAATTGGAAGGGACCTCAAAGATCATGGAGTTCCAACCCCCCTGCCCTGGGCAGGGACACCTCCCACCAGACCAGGTTGCTCCAAGCTCCATCCAGCCTGGCCTTGAACCCCTCCAGGGATGGGGCAGCCACAGCTTCTCTGGGCAACCTCTTCCAGTGCCTCACCGCCTTCACAGCAAACAATTTCTTCCTCAGATCTAATCTAAATCTCCCCTCTTTCCATTGAAAACTGTTACCCTTCGCCCTATGGCTCCATTCCTAACAGGGAGTTCCTCCCCATCTCTCCTGTAGCCCCTTTTGGGACTGGAAGGAGCTCTAGGGTCTCCCCAGAGCCTCTTTTCTCCAGGCTGAACATCCCCAACTCTCTCAGCCTGTCCTCTCATCAGAGGTGCTCCAGCCCTCAGAGCCTCCTCTGGAGCCACTCCAACAGGTCCATGTCCTTCCTGTGCTGAGGACTCCAGAGCTGGACACAGTGCGGTAGGGTCCCCACAGAGCAGAGCAGAGGGACAGAATCTGGACCCCTCGCCCTGCTGGCCACATTACTTTTGATGCAGCCCAGGATGGAGTTGGCTTTCTGGGCTACCAGCACACATTGCCAGCTCATGTTGAGCTACTCATCCACCAGCACCCTGAGTCCTTCTCCTCAGGGCCACTGTCAACTGAATGGCTTCCTTGTACTCATCTCTCCCAGCCGGCTCCCATTTCTTCACCAGAAGTCACCTCAGAAGAGGTGGCATGAGGGCATCTCAGTGGCGGAGAGGGGACGTTTGTGGCAATCAGAGGTGCTGGAGGCCACCTGGAGATCTCTCCCTGTCTCCCAAGGCCACACCATCGTACACAGTGAGAGAAAGAGAAGAGGATCTTCTGTGGGACTGCAGAAGTTTGGGCGCTGTCTTTCTGGGTCTGTAGGTATCTGCAGCAGCTGCTTTCAGGAAACCTCAAACCTGTAATTTGTTTATTCTTTTTTAAATGTTGAAGAAAAAAAAACCCAAACAAACTTTTTTGGCTTTGCATTAATGATGATGTAAAGGCATATTTGAGAAGTGAAAGAGTATTTTTTAGTTTATCTTTATAACTTGAAACAGACACTGAAAACCTGAAGCAGGAAATTAGAGTTGTTATGTTGCTTTGATGCCTCATGTACAATGGCATTTTAGTTGTTAAACTGCACTCAGAAACACTTCTTTTAAGCCACGGCCAGACTTGCCACTGTCTTGCGTGCCGAGACATATATTACAAGGGGGACTGGACATAAAATCTGAAACCACTTTAGTTACCTACTCAACTTCAGCAGTGGGATCCACAGATTAATATCAGGATTTTATTTCATTTCACTGCTGATGTTAGTTAGCATCCTAATGAGATGTAAGGCTTCTTTGTGCACGATGTGTAAACATGAAGGGAAGCGCGGTCTTTACCATAAGAGCTTACAGAAGAATATAAACCAAATCTAAATTGTAGAAACACAGAATGATTAGAGTTGGAAGGGAGCTTAAAGATCATCCAGTTTCAACCCCTCTGCCCTGGGCAGGGACACCTCCCACCAGACCAGGTTGCTCCAAGCCCTATCCAGCCTGGCCTTGAACCCGTCCAGGGATGGGGCAGCCACAGCTTCTCTGGGGAACCTCTTCTAGTGTCTCACCACCCTTACAGGAAAGAATTTCTTCCCCAGATCTCACCTAAACCTGCCCTTTTTCAGTTTAAAACCATCACCCCATGTCCTATCGTTACATTCCTTGACAAAGAGTCCCTTCCCATCTCTCCTGAATCTCCCTTCAGATACTGGAAGGCTGCTCTAAGGTCTTCCCAAAGCCTTCTCTTCTCCAGGTTGAACAACAACAACTCTCTCAGCCTGTCCTCACAGCAGAGGTGCTCCAGCCCTCTGAGCATCTTCGTGGCCCTCCGCTGGACCCGATCCAACAGGTCCATGTCCTTCCTGTGCTGAGGACTCCAGAGCTGGACACAATGCTCCAGGTGGGGTCTCACCAGAGCTGAGCAGAGGGGTAGAATCACCTCCCTCGCCCTGCTGGTCATGCTTCTGTTGATGCAGCCCAGGATGCGGTTGGCTCTCTGGGCTGCCAGCACACACTGTCAGCTCATGCCTCAAAATCACAGGAGATTCTGTGAACTAGAGACTTCAACTGATGCACAGAGGTTATGTCCAAACCACTAATCAGCATGAAGGGCTGTTCTTTCATACCAAGACCATCCTCTGGCTTGGAGGCCAACTCTTCTTGTGGCCCTACCGCTTGTGTCTGTGCAGCCTCAGTCTCCAGAATGAGCTGACTTCATGCAAACTGTATATTGTGAGTGATCCCTACTCAGTGCTGACTTGTGGATGCTGTTTGGGAGAAAGGCACATGGCCCACACCAAACCCATGAACCACTCAAGGACCTCCCTGATGCTACCAGCACAGACACTGAAGCTGCAGTGCCCAGGAACCCTCATATTTGTTTTTTTTCTTTCCACTTGTGCCATCACCACAGGGCAGGTTTAGTGGAAGTTAAGGTAAAAATGGTAAAATGAGTATGTGGATGCTGTGCTTCGACTCAGAAGGAGTCCAGCTGCAGTCCCTTTGCGCAGAGAGTGTGAGAGCGCAGACTCTCAAACCTCAGTCAAGCCCTTGGCCGTCTGCCCCAAAGCTTGAAGTGGTGGTCAAAGTGATGATGATTTTGGCAATGCCAATGGTGTGAATTTATGGCAGCTGCTTCTCTCTTGCAAAACTAAGGATATCCCCAGATGATGCCGTATGTACACTTTCTGGAGGAAAGTAGTGTTTTTTTACTTACAGTGAGAGAATGCAAAAAGTGTAAGGTATTTATATATAAAGTGTGTATGTAGGTATACATAAGTTATACATATAAAGTACAAGGGTTTCTCTGCACATCTGTTCCATCCACGTTAGGGCTATACTTAGCCTACAAGGGGGATTATCTTTATTCTTTTTTGTCTTATTTGTGAAGCCTGATGAACAAAGCTGTTTATGACGGGTTTTGCGTGACAAGCTCAGGGGGAGTTGTGTGCGCTGGAAAAGAAATCCTTCCTTGAGATAAAGGAGCTGTTCTGGGCTGTGTCATGGGATGAGCAAACACCTGAAAGCGGGTTGCGGTGGGAAGTGGATTGGTAGCAGGTCGGGTGGTGGACACGAGTGTTTTGTTCTGATTGATGGCTTGAGAAATAATCTTCAAAGCGTGTGTATGACACACAGTTATGCCTTGGCCAATGTATGACACCCCAGGCCCGTCTTTCAGCAGAGTTTGCAGCTCATGCTTCATGAAGATCACTGTCATGCCATGAAACTTGTAATTCAGCTATCTTTAGAGACGGCTTAATTGTATACCTATGCCTCCGTGTATTAGCTGACACTTAAAGATTTTATGGCTGGAGACAAATTTACTCTTTTTTTTTACATACTTAGTATGTTAAAAAGAAAAGAAATCACATTTTTGCCTGTTAGCTTGTGTCTCTAGTTACTCTTCTCTACAGAACTTCCCCTCTGTGGCAGCTTAGCTTTAATGCAGGGGCTCTACTGAAAAATGTTCAATTCTCACTTTGGTTTCTTTCCCTGTTTTTTTTTTCCCTATTTCAAAGTGTCATCTGCTCAGTCCCTCCCCAAATACTGCAAGTTTTGTTCTGTGTCAAGAATTCTGTCGGCAAGAATTGGGCACAACCCAAACGGAGGTGATGTGTGCTGTTCCTGTGCTGAAACCTGACGGTGATTCTGGGGTTGGATAGCCCCGGAGATCTTCCTGCAAAGAGAGGGATGGCCTTGTTTAACCTTCCCCGTTCTACAGAGCTCACCTAACAGGCCTTGCAAATCTCAAGCATATCCATACATAGCATGAAAATATCCCACCCAGGAGTGTCATATGTTTCCTAGGACTTCAAAACACCTTCCTAATCATGTAGTTCTTATTATTTTGCCCACTTTGAAGGTGGTTGATGTCCCACCGGGACACTGAGTTTCCAGGATGGTTACAACCAGTCGAATCTAAAAGAGATTGGAGCGAGTGATGCAGGGACTCTCTGTGGCTTGGAGTGGGGACCACACGTCACTGCCTGGAGCAGATGGCTTTAGTACAAGTCCCCAGAAGGGACGCAGACAACTCCAGACCATACATGTGCCAGAGTATAGGTAAAAAGATCTGACATTAACCATCTTTCCAACATCTCCCTTCTAGATGGTGGAAAACATTTCAGGCACATACGTTTATTTTGAGGGTGGGATGAGACACTTCTACAGGAGAAATAAGTGACATTGGGTTTGTTCTGGTTTTCCCCATAGTGACCACAGAATGTATTTCTTCTGGAAGTTCATCTGCTTTCTCCAGGCTTCCCAGTACATTGACCTGCTGCAGTCCTTTTCAGCCAGCTTCACAGGGCAAGAGGGACTTCCCTGAAGAAATGAATCCCAGGGCAGTTGGAATCTTTCAGTTCCATGTTGCAAAAGACTTGATTCGTTTTGGTCCTCTGTCCCTCTAGATAACATGCATTCTTGATGACAATGAGGGTGTGAACTAACTCCAACTTGGTACTGCTTATATTCAAGTACTACAGTAATTACTTCTGCTCTTACAATCTCAGTTTTTTTAATGAACATTCATGGCTACCTTTACTTCTTATCTTTTACTGGCTTTGGGACTTAAAGTGCTAAGCATAGGACAGTTTGGGTTGAAAGGGACCTTAAAGACCATCCAGTTTCAACCTCCCTGCCCTGGGCAGGGACACCTCCCACCAGACCAGGTTGCTCCAAGCCCCCTCCAACCTGGCCTTGAACCCCTCCAGGGATGGGGCAGCCACAGCTTCTCTGGGCAACCTCTTCCAGCGTCTCACCACCCTCACAGCAAAGAATTTCTTTCTAGTATCTAATCTAAATCTACCCTCTTTCAATTTAAAACTGTTACCCCTCGTGCTATGGCTCTACTCCTGGACCAAGAGTCCCCCCCATATCTCTCCTATAGACCCCCCCCCTAGCTAATGTGGTGTCTGCCATCACAGCAACTTGGAATTAAAATTAAAAAGCAATCCCTTTGCCCTCAGGATTGCTACCCTTTTATTTCATTCTCATTCCTATGGAGAGTCCTAGGCTAAAGCTGCTGTTGTGCATCCCCTTCGTGCATGCTCTGCTCGCCCACACGGACACTTGTAAACTCTTGCAAAGGGGGTTCGATCCTTTGCTGTTTTTCTGACTCTGTCCCCCAGATGCTGAGCTCTCCTTTTGCTTGGGCTGGGGTTGTGCCTGCCTGGGTACTCTGACTGGCAGCTCCGCCTGCTGTGTTATCATGGAGCACTTGGCACGTTTTGAATTCTTTTTAACAGAACTGGAAATTTGAATTCCTTTTAACAGTTCCACCTGCGTGAGCAGACTGGGTGATTTCCTTTGATTGCTCAAATTCCAATCACCTCATCAGGGTTAATTATAGTTCTCCTGGGTGTCACCGCATGCTTCTAGACCCTACCAGACTGCCAGCACCCCAACATTACAGAAGTGATTCTTCAGCCCAACATCAAGCCACGAGTTTTCCTCAGTTTCCCCAGTCTTGTTGGATAGACCCTGCATGAATCGTGTCAGCTGCCTAAACTTTTTCTAGGAATTCTAACTCTGGAGAGATTCTCACGTGCTGCATTCCAAACAAGGCACTTTTAAAATCATTTTTTACTGATTTGCATTTAATTTTTTATTTTTTTAAGAGCCGAGGAAGACACTGAGACCTGTTTCTTCCTAGTACTGGAATCTTAACCAGCCTGCACTGTGACTCTGCATGAAGTAGCAACTAATCCCAACACACTCTTGCCAGAATACATTAAAAATACCAATTTAGGTGTTTAGGGTTTGGAAGCAGCTCAGTATCCAGCATCTGTGTGCTGCAGAAAGTGTACACATCTTTCAGCTGGGGTGGAGTGTGAGAAGCACTGACCAGTGGTGGAACCTAGTTGTGAGGTGTAATTGCCATCAGCCTTAGTGAGAATCTGTGCTGCAGCACCAAATGCAAATTTATAACGTAGATTGCCATATATTATATAGAATTATACATTATATATAGAATTAGCTACTTGTGGAGAACTGTTCTCTGGTGGAATGGACAGCTTGCTGTGCTGTTTCATTCAAATCATGTATTATTTGCTTATAGTACGATGTTACCATAAGCTCAAAATCCCACTTCTTCCTTCTTTTTATCTTACTCAGCTCGTGTAAATTCGGTCATTTAAACCTGGATTTAAACCTGGCTTTATCCCTCCCAACATTAGCTAGTTAACTGATGCATTAGATATTTAACTGAATCACACTGCTGGCCACTTTCGGGTCCTCCTAGAGCGACAGACCAATTTTAAAGAGTGTTATTGAGATCTTAAAATTAATTTCTTCAACTCCCCCTTTCACCTGGGGCAACTGTAATTCTTAGGTGGTTCACCTTTATACTGAGCTGAGAAACCTGAATTTTTATTCAGAACCCATGGCGTATTTGAGACTTCTTTAAATAAAGTGACTTAAATGGGAAAAGTACGGCTTAGGTATTTCAAATAATACTTTTGGGAGACAAGTGTTCCTCTTTATATGTGGGACTGCCTGCCAGGAAAGCCAGTGCAGGTATTCTGCCTTTGAGACCTCGCATGCAGCAGGTCTCAGCTGAATATGGGTTGCAGATGATTTGGCATTTTCTATGTCAAACAGCTTAAGCCCGACCTGTGCCCCTTTATGGCATCAAGATGGGTTCAGCTTGTACCTCGCGCCAAGGAGCAAAGACGTCATTAATACAACCAAAAGATCATCAAGCCTATTGCCAAATGTAATAAAAATGTGTGTATTTCTTACCTTTGGTGCTCGTGGAGTGTAGGAATGGACGGTACTTTTTCAAAGACTGCCCTTCGCCCAGCTCTGTAGCTCATACCCAGTCAAACAAAACACTCAGACTTGAAAAATGAAATCAGTTGACTCTGTCAAGTTGGAGAAAACTTAAAAATAAATCAAAAATAAAAGGCACCAAAACACATCATCTTCCTATGGGATCTGTTAATGCTTAAAAAAAGAAGAAAAAAGCATTTTAGAACGCTTTGGTCACCTCATTTACCTAAAGCAGTGATCGAAGTTTCATCTGTTCGTGAGTTTAAAACAAACAAAAAAGGATTCAAAACCACGCACGTGAATTTTTGGTGTGTCTTTCTAGGGGAGGAAAATGTGACCTACCTGGCACTTCCCTGGCAGGACAGGAGCCTTCATCTCAGGAAAAACCCACAAGGAGCCTGATCGCTTACCTGGACTTTTTCCTAATTATGTAATAACCTCTCACTGAAGATTAATTTACTCTTTAAAAATATTATTTATCAACCCAAGGGTTAAAAGTAATGGTTTGAAGTATCAGATCCTGGTTAAAGAAATCCAAACATAGCTAATTGCCACATTAAGATAAATAGGTATACACAAATCTCTGTGCAGAGGTATTTATAGAGGTCTTGCTCAACACTATCTAAAAGCTGCGATTTTCTCTCCAGGTTTTCACCTGAAATGTCACCTGTGGCCACTATGGACGTCTGTTGTAAAACCAGTGATGGCACCAGTCATGGTATGGATGTGCCTGTTACCAGTAACAAACACAGTGAGTGCATTCATTGTTTTACCAAGTGAGTATTTTTTACGTATTGTGGTTGCCACAAGGAAAGAAGTAGTTGGGAGCACATGGTGTGGGGTGCGGATGGAAGCACTACTGTGTTCTCCCTCATGTCACACTCCCCACCCCAGATTTGACCCACTGCATTTACTTAATATAACCCCTTCCTATTTGAAAATTTAACCCCAAACATATGTTTTTTCCCCAATCATTTCACATGGACCTTTCTATCCCATTTAAAGTTCTCCGTGCTTTCCTTCTTTTTTCCAATCTGCTGGAGTCATTAACCAGTTCCAGCTGGGATCAAGGCCAAAACCAGCCAAGTATCACGACTGAGATTATCTCAAGTGGCACCTTCGTTAAATTGCTGAATAATCTTTTCTCTAAGGTTCAGATAAACATCAGCTGAGTTTTCTTACACCTTGTGCCTTCCTAAGGGTCCTTCCTTTTTTTTTATATTCTTTTATTGTTAGCAAGTTTCCTAGAGAAGGTTAGTTGGAGTCGTGTGTTCCTCCCCCCCCCGACCCTCAAGTTACATAACTTCAAATTTGGGGAGCCCCCTTCCTTCACAGCCTTTTTTTTCTGGATAAAACGGGAAGCTAAATTAGATTACGGTCTCTGCACAGCTTGCCCTCAAATCGCTCAACGCCAACAGTTTTGCCAGAACCTGGAGTCAGCCCTCATTTTATTGTGCAACAGCTCTGGGCTATTTTACACTTTGCGAGAAGAAAAGCAATTTTCTGCTGTTCATCTACTGGGAAGACACCACCAATAGTGAGTCTTGAGCTTCTGCACAGTATTTCAAGGTGGAAATCCACGACATAGGATAGCCTGACGAGAAACCAGGTTAAACTGGTTCTTGTTAAGCAAATCTTTCTTCCTCCTGGCTGCTGAAATGAAGAAGAGGAGGATTTTTTTCTCTTCTCTAAAGCAATTCAGTCTTCTCCCTTACTGTGAGTTAACCTCTGAGAAAATATTCTGAGAGTTAAAAAAAATAAAAAATAATTCTATCTCAGAGGTTTTAATCTCAAAACAGGAAAAGCTCAGCTGATCTTCCCACTGCACAAACACAAATAAAAGCAAAGCAGACTATAGATGGCAATGGGAAATGACCATGAGCAGTGAAAGGAGCCATTCCACCGGTTTCATGCTGGGAAGCAGAATTACTGATACCCATTTCTTAACCTACATGTATTTCTTTTCCCCATTCACAGAAAAGATGACGACGGTGAATTCTATGAAGTTGTTAACGTGGTTTTCCCTGCTGGTTGACACAGCACTGTACCTCACGTGAATTCTTGAGGCTGAAAGTGTCCTTATCTGATTTTTTGTTTTGCTAGAGATGTGTCTGCTCTCAAGAGACAAGAAGGATGGTTGTGTTTACAAAAGAGGGTTTCAAGAACACACGTTACAAAGACGTTCCTATATTGATGCAGCCACACACTATCACAGTAAGTCATTGTAACTGAGCTTTTAATGTCATTTATAAAAAAATAGAGTTATTTACATTTGCAACTTATTTGATGGCATCCTCATTTCTTACAGCATTTGAATCAGGTGAAGAAATGTCACTCGAACTCATTTGAGGGTAAACTTTTCAAAGTATGACAGTACAGAGAAAAATGGTTAAAGCACTGAGAATTCTTGCTGCTTTGCAGGATCATACAAACTCATACTTTACAACAACACATGCACCCTGGCCTTAGGGTAAACAGAATTCCCTTACAGATTAAGGGACAGAAACTCTGCCACCTTTCTAGGGACAGTCCCACATTCTTACATGTGGCACTTCAAGCCATAACCAAAGGAATTAGTTTAATCCCAGTGGACGGTGGCCCGAATGCAGAACGTAGCCACTTATGCATGTTTAAGAAAACTCTGGTTAAAAGAACAACAACAACAAAAAAAAGTATGACTATACCTATTGCATAGTTGCAACAAACCAGATCCATGAATACAAAAGCCATCAAAATATATTATAAATCTATCTTGAGTTTCAAAGCTACTCTAAAATACTGCTTTCCTTTAGAATACAAATAACACTGGTTGGGGTTAGTTTGTAGAGTTGTATTTTGGTCCATGCTGTTAATTCTATCTCATTATATTCCTCTTCCATTCGTTTAAAAGCCTCAGAACAACAGCTCCTCAGGCTGTGATAAGAACGGGGAAGCCAAAGAAGGGCCTTTCCGAATCTTGGACTTCTGCTGCTGCAGTCAGTTCATAAAAACTCCAATTTCCACCTCCTCCCTTCTTTACTGCTTTAAATAAATTCCCCTCAGAACTCTAAGGGAAAAGAATGACAGGGGACACAGATGTAACACTGGGTAGGGATGGAGGTTTGTCCCCATCTTCTAGTCCGGAGCTGATAAATCACAGCTCTTGAAAATATCCAGCCCATTAAAAAAAAAAAAAGACAAGAAAAAGATCAACACCAACCAAACACCACCCGATTTACTTTGACTATGCGGTAGTTCCACATAATCTGCTGGCAGCAGAAGAAACTTCTTTGGCATCAGAGTCGGGTCTTCCTGAAACCACAAATGGCCAAGTCTGTAAGCACAAAAAAAAAAATAAAGTATTTCATATTAAAATGAAAGTTTATCCCAGTATGAAACTGGAGCTTTATTACTGATAGATGCTTAACTCTGGTTCCGTTGCAAACACGTCATCATGTCTTAGCCCCTGTGGGAAGCCGAGTTCCTCTGACAAATATTTTCATTACGTTTTTCATTAGAACTAAATGCTCCAGGATAGGGCTGCAGCGGTCAGCGAGGAGTTAGTTGTTCTCATCAAAAATCCGACATTTCTCTTGCTTTGCGACTGTTTGCATCATTTGATAAATAAAAGGCATATAAACTATCCACGAGCACTCCCTCTGCACTGTAGAAGCAACATTTCCCCCCCCCCTGGCACGCATGGGGGGCTTAAGTTTTGTACCGAGGAACTAAGGACGGTTTGTGTGTGCTCCAAACCAGCCCGCAGGGGGGGAATTACTCCTTTTTCGGACCTTAAGTTTGCCTAATCATAGAATGGTTTGGGTTGGAAGGGACCCTAAAGATCATGGAGTTCCATCCCACACCTCCCACCAGAGCAGGTTGCTCCAAGCCCCATCCAGCCTGGCCTTGAACCCCTCCAGGGATGGGGCAGCCACAGCTTCTCTGGGGAAACATCCTCCAGTGTCTCAATGGCCGAGGAATTTATTTCTTTAGGGTCCCCTGCCCCGACTCCCCGGAAAAGTCACACCCGCCATCACCCTGAGCCAAACCGCGCTCCCGACTCGCTCCCGGGGCCAGCATTCCCACCCATTCCGGGGCCGCCCCGCGGCTTCTCCGACGGCTTGAGCGCTG